>WNWK01025391.1:0-28618 GCA_009830355.1 Cherax destructor | reverse complement strand
CTACCGAATGCATCACAACTACTCAAACCCATTTTATTTGCAGATGACACAACATATGTCTTCTCACCCAAATCCAGTTATTTTTCCAACACTGTTAATGCCGAATTACAGAAAATATAAAACATGGATGATGACTAACAAGCTTACTCTCAATCCCGACAAACCACTTCATACAGTTTGGAAGCAAAGTCACAAATGTTCCACTTAACATAACACTTAATGGTACACCCATCACAAGACTCACAGAGGAAAATTCCTAGGAATCCACCTTGACAGTAGCCTTAAATTCCAAACACATATACAACAAATTTCAAGAAAATCTCGAAGACAGTAGGCATATTATCAAAGATACGCTATTATGTACCTCAATCAGCTCTCCTTGCACTCTATCATTCACTTATCTACCCGTATCTCACCTATGGAATCTGTGCATGGGGATCAACAACGTTAAATCACCTTAGACCACTCATAACACAACAAAAGGCCGCAGTCAGAATGATAACAAATTCACCTAGACAGCATACTCCACCAATATTCAAAAGTCTCAAACTACTCACCGTAAAGAACATTCATACTTACTCTTGTGCCTACTACATATATAAAACTTTACACTCTAATATAAACCCTCTGCTCAAAACTCTCCTCACCAACTTTAATAGGACCCATGACCACAACACACGACACAGATCACTTTTTGATATACCCCGTGTTCATAACAACCTATGTAAATTCTATGCACATAAAGGGCCCCAGAATCTGGAATTCATTACCAGTAAATATTAAGATAATCTTGTCTGAAAATCAATTTAAGACTCAACTCAAAACCACCTACTCACCCAAACCTAAATGATCATGCTAAAACTACTTTGAAAATGCTCATTGTTACTTTCCTATACGATAATCTCAATTTTTAATAATATGTTACTATTATGTTACCCCTACTCATATTATAAGTTAATGTCAAAAATGCTCAATGTTATTTTCCTTAAGATAATCTCAATTCCATATTATCATTCAAGAATCTTAACACCTGTAACAATCTAAGATCTAATATCATTATATAATAATTTAAACAGTAAAATTTCATCATATTGTAATTTTGAAAATAATTTTTAACTAGAATAAACTCAATAAATTTCTCTAATATTAAGTACCTAGTTTTTAAGGACTAGAATAAGCTGCCCCTAATGCCATGGCATGTCAGTGGCTCTCCTTGCACTCAATTTACATTGTAACTTCCAATACCCATGTAACCTGCAATGAAATAAAAAATTCTCATATTCATCATAGTTGGCATAAAGATTGGAAATACTATGAGTGCCACAAACAAATGCGGATCTCCTTATAAAACAAGATATAACGATGTTTAACAAGAATGCTAACAACAGTCAGAACGTTAAACGTTAGAGTGCTATTTTCTACATGTCATATTTGTGCGTCATGTTCTCCCTTCCTCTCATTCTTTTCTTAAACTTTCTCCTCCCTTACTCCTACTCCTTTCATTCCTGCTCTCACCTCCCTTACTCAGCCTTATTCCCCCATACTCCATCTCCTCTCCCACTAACTCTCTCCCCTGCCATTTTCTTCCTTTCTCCCACTAAACCCTCCCTTACCTCCGCATTATCCTCCCTCCCTACAACTCTCTCGCCCTGTGCCTCAGTGCTCTTCACCTTTACTTCCACTGCTCCCTCCCCCCTCACCCATACTCTCTCCTCCCTCATCCACGTTTTAACCTCTCTCACCCACGCTCTCTCTTTACTAACCCCGCCTAGATTTTTAAGGAGGTTCAGACGGCTATGACAAGCAGCTTCGAGTGAGGTTATGTAATGTTTCCAGGAACTTCGAAGATCAAACAGAAGAACGAGAAATTTGACCGTATCCTGTTCAGGGATATGGGAAGCAGAGGTAAAGAGCGGCAGGAGGAATATGGCGTCTCGTGAAAGTGATGTGGTAAGTATTACCACCTGAAAATAAAATTTAAACCTATGTTACGTTGCCCATACTAGAGAAGAGGCTATACAAGGTGACAGTCAGAGGTAACACAACCTATAGCAAAAATCCTCGACGTAAACAGATGACCAAATATTGGAAGGGAGAAACGAGACCTTTCCTTCAGTAAAGACTACCATAAGTTAAAGGTTGCAGGCGATCAGGTGTGGCATTCTAAATGGTATTGCTTCAAGATCCAAGAATTTCATGTTTACTAAATTTTTCTAGGAAATTTGATAATTTGCATCAATGAAACCTTTACATATATGGTTCCATCCTTTCATAAAGTGAATCGGATTTTAAGAATGAAGGTGAATAAAAAAGGAATTCTCAAGTAATTTCGAAGACAAATTTAGCTCTGAGAAATTAAATTGACAAATAAATATCGTTTTGCAAGTGGGTACGTGGTAATGTGTTTTTGGAAAGAGTTCATTGTGTTGCAGAGTGAGTGTACTGATGTCTGAGGCAACACTGTGTTGCACGAGCGACTCTTAGGTGTGTATTAATTAGCAAAAATAGCAACTCCATATGTTTTGATGGACTGACGACATTGACTCAAGGCTGAGGGACTGATTACCTCAACTCTCCTGTTCTTCACATCCTATGTTTATATGATGAAGCCACTGTGTGGCGAAACGTTTCCTCAATAAAGATACCCAAGTGTGGTATATGTGTCTAATTTATCAAGTTGTCGGTTCTCTAAACAATTCATCTACAGTTAAATTGTTTCAGTATTGTGGCAGCGTGTTATCACAAGGTGTGGACAGTGAGTGCCATTTTCTCTCACAACAGGAAATATGGCACTGCATATACGTATGAAAATATATTTTCGTTTTTGCATTTCCAATTTAGAGAATATTCAAAATATGATACTGTTAAAATTTGCGAATAACGAATAACAAACCTTTAAAAAAAAATAATATGATTTTAAGAAATTTAATAACAAACATTTAAAAAAAAAAAATAATATGATTTTAAGAAATTGAATGAAGTTAATGTAGCTTTGTACAGTAACTTAGCAACAAAGTGCAACCACAGTGCAACCAGGTACCACTGCAATCACAGGCAACAACAGTGCAACCACAGTGACCACTGCAACCACAGTGCAACCACAGTGCAAACCCCAGTGCAACCCATGCAACCCCAGTGCAACAACAGTGCAACCAGAGTGCAACCCAATGCAACCACAGTGCAACCCAGTGCAACCCAGTGCAACCAGTTTAACTAAGTGCAACCCAGTGGTGTAACACTAGGTGCAAAACCACAGTGCACCCAGTGCAACCCCAGTGCAACAACTGTGTAACCACAGTGCAACAACTGTGAAACCACAGTGCAACCACAATGCAACCATAGTGCAGCCCCAGTGTAACCACAGTGCAACCCCAGTTTAACCATAGTGTAACCACAGTGCAACTACATCGCAACCACATTGCAACCCCAGTGCAACCACAGTGCAACCCCAGTACAACTGATGGGCAACCACAGTGCAACCCCATACATCCACAGTGCCACCCCAGTGCAACCCAGTGCAACCACATTGCAACCACATTGCAACCCCAGTGCAACCATAGTGCAACTCCAGTGAATCACGTGCACAGTGCACCCACAGTGCAACCCCAGTGCAACCCGAGTGCAACCACAGTGTAACCACAGTGCAACCCCAGTGCAACCACAGTGCAACCCCAGTGCAACATCAGTGCAACATCACGTGCAACCACAGTGCAACCATAGTGCAACCACAGTGCAACCTCAGTGCAACCTCAGTGCAACCACAGTGCAACCACAGTGCAACCATAGTGCAACAAGCAACCAATGTGCAAGCTGTGCCACCATGTAATGAGACCTGCGAAACCAAACCCCTCACAGTGCTGCCTGTGAAACCCTACACGGTAACGCCTGAAACCACTCAGTGCTGTCTGTGAAACCCACACACTGCGGCCTCTGAAACCACACAGCGAGACCATAAATGGAAATTGAAAGAAACCCAAAATCAAAGTCGAGAACAACATCTAGTATTGTCCTACTTAGACGAGATGGGTCCTACACACATGACAGCAAGGAAATGAGTCAGTTACTTCAAGTCCCAATATGACTCGGTTTTTAGTGAGCGCCTAACCAGACTGAGATGATTTTTGTATGAGCTAGACAAATTTGGTAGACTCAATCTATTTGATATTACCCTGACGTCAAATAACTTCTAAAAGGCGATAAATGACATGGCCATGCACTCTGCCCCAGGCCCAGACTCGTGGAACTCCGTGTTCATAGAACTGGTTTAACATCCATGGAGAGAGAGCATGGACACAGGGTCGTCCCACAGCTGCTAAAAACAACAGACATAGCCCACTCCACAAAGGTGGCATAAAGCAATAGCAAAGAACTACAGACCGATAGCTCTAAGATCTCATATCATAAAAATCTTTGAAGGGTTCTAAGAAGGCAGATCGCCACCCATCTAGATACCCATCAGTTACACAACCCAGGGCAACTTGGGTTTAGAGCAGGTCGCTCCTACCTGTCCCAACTACTGACCATTATGAGAAGGTCCTGGATGCTCTAGAAGACAACAAAACGCAGATGTAGTATACACAGACTTTGAGAAAGCCTTTGACAAGTGTGACAATGGTGTAATAACGCACAAAATGCGGATAAATGAATAACAGGAAAAGTTGGTAGATGGATCTATATTTCCTAACAAATAGAACACAAAGAGTAATAGTAAACAGAGTAAAGTCTGAGGCAGCTACGGTGAAAAGCTATGTTCCACAAGGCACAGTACTCGCTCCCATTCTGATCCTCATCCTCATATCTGACATAGACAGTGATGTAGCCACAACACCGTGTATTCCTTTGCAGATGACACCCCAATTTGCATGACAGTGTCTTACATTGAAGACACGCAAGACCAGCGGACATCAACCAAATCTTTAAATGGGTCGCAGAAAACAATATGAAGTTCAAAGATGATAAATTTCAATTATCTTGATATGGAAAACGTGAAGAAATTAAACTATAAGAAAAAATTTCCCAACCCACAATAGAGGAAAAACTAATGTAAAAGTCCTGAGAGTGATAATGTCAGAGGATCTTTTTCCCTTCAAAGACCACAACAATATCAATCCCCATCCAGAGAAAAGACAGGATGGATAATGAGAACCTTCAAGACTGGGGATGCCAAGCCATGATGACACTCTTTAGGTCGCTTGTTCTATCTAGGCTGGGATATTGCTGGGCACTAACAGCACCTTTCAAGGCAGGTGAAATTGTTGACCTAGAAAATTTAAAGAATCCTTCCCGCACGCACAACTGCGATAAAGCAACCTAAATTACTGGGATTGCTTTGTTCCTCAACTTGTACTCCCAGGAACGCAGGAGGGAGAGATACATGATTATATACACTTCGAAAAATCCAAGAGGGATTAGTACCAAAATTGCAAATGCAAATCACTCCCTATGAAAGCAAAAGAATAGCAGACGATGCAGCATCCCCAATGAAAAGTAAATACTCACTAGCACGATAAGAGACAAACACACAAGTGTCAGGGGTCCAAGACTGTTCAACTGCCTCCCCAGCATATTGGTGGATTACCAATATGACCTCTTGGTTGTCTTCAAGAAGGCGCTGGACAGGCAATTTAAAGTCAGTACCCGACCAGCCGTGCTATGGTTTGTAATGCCTGGTTGCGTGCAGCCAACAGTGACAGCCTAGTTGATCAGGTCCTGATCCATCATGTGGTTTTAGTTCATATGTCGTGGGAGCGTTGACCCCGAAACCCTCTCCAGGTATACTCCAGGTAAAACAATCCACCTCTAAGACCAAACAGTGACGATAAAAGCTTGCAAATCATTTAATTTTACATTATTTTATGTTTTTATTTATGAAAGCATTTAATTTTCTTGATTTTTTGACTACTGTTTATTTATCAAATATACAATGTAAGAAAAATAAGAGTAAAGAAAAAGTTATATAACATTTACCATATTTAAAAAAATATGAAGAAAGAGATACTTTTTAGACAGATACTGTATATAATTATAAGGTGGCACTTCGTTCTTGCTGCATATAATGAGAAGGATTGCATATTTTGAATTTTCCATATACTGAAATCCTACATATACAGCCAATTATTTACATTTCTTCAGCAATTTTTTTTTTCCTGATTAAGAGAAGAATAGTCTAAGTTATATTTTTTGTGGAGACAAGACACAGAATAAAAAATACACGAAAATTCGAAAGATTTGGATAATACTTAAAAATCTTAATAAAAATCAGTCAAAAGTTAAGATAAGGGCAATAAGAAAATAAAATTACATAAGTATCATATACCAAATTGTTATTTCTAATCACTGACACATGGTAAATGCAATATAGTCTAATAAAACTATACCAGTTAATTCAATAAACTGCTACTAGTGATCTCAAGAAATGATTACAATTGATGTGTACATTTTTTTAAATACATAGAGATGACTATACAATCAATCATTCATAATTCAAACAGTTAAAATTAAATAAAAGTTTGAACTTTGTAAACAAGGAGGTAAACATCAAAACTAACCATATTGAAATCATTTAAGTCAGTCAAGGTGCTTAATTTATCAACCAAATCTAAGTTTTTTAACATTAAATTTTATTTTTTTACAACAAGGACAGCAAATTTGTTAATACTGGCATCCATAATTGTTTTAATGGGAACCTAGTTTCATTATAGACAAATGTACAATAAGCGCAATATCCTTCAGACAGCAAACGACTGCTTCATGACCCGATTTCAACCTCACACAAAACCAATGTAATCCTGATGGCAACTACCTAAATGAACAAAGTAACTTCACCCTGATAGTTCTTCATTTGACTTAAGTGACTTCACCTCATGAAGACGTGCTACTAGATGGTGCCCCCATACTTGAAAGAAAGTCATCATTCAGTTACAATATGTTCCGTTGAGGAAATATATCAGCTGCTCAGACTGGTAGTAATCTCTTCCTATGCAGAAAAGGAACAAGAGAGGGTCTTTCCTGATTCTCTACTTCACTAGAGAATCTTAAAGTACTTTATCCGAAACAAAGGGAAATGGTCTTGGACGGTTCAAGTGCTGATAACTCTGAACACAATAATGCATGATTAAATCCTAATTTAACCAAGAAATTTACTTTGGGTAAATCTCTTACTGCATGAGGAGCTGCTACATAGCCCTGAGAGGATCCCAAAGATATTGATTTGAGGAAGTGTTACCATTTTCCTAATAATATATTACTGGAGGCTCGGCTTTGTATCCAGTGTGACGGAAGATGGTGTATCTTCACGATGTTCCTGATTCATCCGTTGATTTTTTTTGGTGAGTGATGATGCAAAGCGCAGAACTAAATTATGTATTCTGATGGTTAATCTTTGTACAGGATGCTTGATTTTTGTCCTTCCTTTTCAATCCCCTACGTTTCTTATTTTACCATAGCTCGAGAAGGCCTTATCCAATCGGCTTCAAAATTTCCAATGCCTATGCACGGTCACTAGGGCCAAATTCTTCTGGCATAATTAGTATTTGAATGTGTCATAATCCAAGCTGTGAATCCTCTCCCAGAACGAAATGGCTGAGATAACTTACAAAACCCTCAGTGTCATCGTTTCAAATGTTCAAACCGAGAAGAAAATTAAAGTGTAATGCCGATTGAACCATTTTGCAACAGTAAAATTTATTCCCACAAATCACGATAAATAAATCAGTTTATATCATCTTTTAACGGCTTCAATATTTAATTTGTGATATATTTAAACCAGGATATACCTATTAAATTTTGTTTGCGTGCAGGCAGATTTGTTGATGCTGTAAAATAGTTAAAAACTTAGTGTATATAAATCATTAGATAAATAAAGAACTAGATCAGTAAAGAATTACATAAATAAAGGAAGTGAGAAAACGAATGGAGATATACAAATTATAGCAAAGATAACAAATTATATAATATACGTATATACATACATAAATATATTATAGATATAACATAGACACACACACAGACATACAATCACAGAGACACAGGCACAGATATTGCACCCACAGACACACACACACACAAATAGGAACACACACACATGCAGTGAACTATAACATAGCTTAAGACGAAGTATGATTATGCTCATGGAGCAGGGAGAGAGAGAACCTACAGCAATCAGTGAAGATGAGCAGAGCTGAGTCTCAACCCCTGCAACCACAAATAGGTGAGTACAACAGGGTGAGTACATGCAAACACACACACACATGCCAGGAATCCATGACTGACCCCTGCAACCACAGTTAGGTGAGTACACGGAGGTAACATGCTATCAGTGCTCTAACTGAAATAAGCTTGTAAATAGCTACAATTATCCTCAACTAATCAGAACGATCATATTAGTTAATCACGATTATTTAATTAATTAATTTCTGAAGTGTTTGTAAAATAAAAAATTCCTCACGATGAAAAAATATACGTTAATAGTTTTTGAGTTTGATAAATAAAAGATTTTAACATATAAATAATTAATAGTAATAAAATGTAACTACATATCAACCTTGTCACCTCTATCAGAGACCAAAGGTCACAAAGGTCAAGATAATATAATGACGTTTGTGCTACCTGTTATAATTTGGTGGGGAATGTTTTGTCAATGTTATCGTCAATCTGGTGACTCTACACCACACAGTGATTGCGAGCCCAGGGTATTACGAGCCCAGTACAGAGCCCAGGTATTACGAGTCTAGGTATGCTGAGCCTGGGCATTACGAGCCCAGATAATAGGACTGGTGGCGAACTGTGACACCTACCAAGATTGAGCCACAAAATCATACCGTCAACATCTAATGACTGTTCATTAACTACTTCTACACCATACGAATGGCTGCCATTAGACTGTTGCAAGATCCCTGAAAAGAGAATTACTTGCTTTTGTGTAGCAAAGTTCGGCACAGTTGTATTTGTGGTAAGAAATAAATACAGTGGTACCTCTACTACGAGCAAAATTCGTTCCAGTCGGCTATTCAAGTGCCGATACCGAAGGAATTCTTTCCCATAAGAAATAATGGTACCAGATTAATCCATTTTAGACCTCAAAAATACACTTACAAAAGCACCTACAAAAATACACTTACATAATTAAGTCCAAGTTGGAGCTGCTCGTAAGTAGAGGCAACACTCATTACCCTTTTTCTGTAAGATCAAAATAAATAAATTGCACAAGTTGGAAGTGACATTCACCACACCTGTGCCTATTGATGATTAAAACCAGTTTGGTTCCAGAACCGTTTATCAAAACGGTTCAAGGCGATAAATAAACCCAAGTAATAACTCACAGAGGACACAGACAGACAGACACACACATATACACACACACACAAACACACACACACACACACACACACACACACACACACACTCACACACACACACAAGTGCACGAGGCACGAGCAAGAGCACACACATACACACAGCAGTCACGTGCGTTTTGGAGCCCGCTAATTGGGTGGTACAGTGTCCTAGGGGGAATCCGAGTGCAACAAACAGGCGTGGGCACAGCTAAAGTGTCATACTCATTTAAAACCAAAAAGCAGGAAATACGAGTGACTGCAGAGGGAAAACATAGTAAATAGTAGGTGGTGGTGAGGGGAACCGGTGATAGGGCCCAACAGTTGCAGTTGCCACACAGCAGGAAGTGGGGAAGAGTATCGTAGTGAGATAACGCAGTGAGGAGCATATCTACTGAGGCACCGGCAGGAGACAAGTGCAAGGGGTAAAGGTGGAGCAGCATGGTGACTGCAGGCTTATGAGCCCAATAGAAAAGAAACGAAGAGGTACAACATCAGCAGGGTGCCACCAGGAGAGTATCAACAATCTGACGACCCAGAAGACATCTGATGTAATGTACAAAATCCTAGTTGTGGTTTGCAGTGGTTTTGCAGGTTCCTGGGTCCTGAGTTGCTGAAGTGGAAATCCCTGCCTGGAGGAGCTGAAACATAAGAACTTCATAGGTGAGATAAGAATAGGCTACCAACCAAAATGTACATGCACGCACTCACGCACACATACACTTGAAGTAGTCAGACACAGAAGTAGTATACCACACAACTGTTCATGTATTAGCATCAATATTATTACCAATGGTTAAGTAGTAACTTTTAGTAGCAGTGGGTTAGTAGCATTCTAGAATTAAAATTAGATTAGGTAGGACCTGAAACGAGATACAATGCACACCACACACACACACACACACACACACACACGCTCACATAAACCAACAATTGGGTTTGTCTGAAGACGAGTAACAACACACAAGAGTGGACATAGAATACAGACAGGGACAAGAGGAGCACCACAGTAACAAAGAATGAGAGCAGTAACAAAACACGAGAGGGCAGACAAAGCAGCATGACACACTAAACGCGTGAGACTCCATCAACACACAAAAGGACAGGGACTTTTGAGCCGGCCGGACACACAAAGGGAACACGGGGATACAACCATGACAGCACCGGAGGCCAATGCACCTCTGACGAGCAATGGGAGACACAGTGGGAGGAGGGGAAAGGAGAGTTCATCTTTATCTATGGCCTGAAGGAAGTCGAAGGGGCACTCACGACAGAAGAAAACAGGAGGAGAAAGAAAGGATCGGCTACATCATATTAAAGGGCAGGGGAGACATGTCCCAAGTGACAAATTTTCGGAGAATTGGTGGTACACAAGGGAAAGAAATCGACCTCTCGTAATCTTTCAGCGCAGAATCAGCCCGTACCATGATCCTGCAAGAGAAAGTACGGCTGAGGACGAATTAAAAACTGAAAAAGAATGGTGAGCACCTGAGCTGAACAGGACAATAAACACCAGACAGCACGGATATTCCGGGAAGCAATCCCAAACAACTCCTAGAGTCTCATATGATAGCACAACAGAGGTAAGGCAAGAGAGAGAAGAGTGGGTTGATTGCATTTTCCTGACTGCAGGAAGGCTTTTGACACAGTTCCTCACATGATTGGCAAAGAAGTTGGAAGAACAAGCATATAACAGAAGGGCATTGAATGGATCAGGAATGTCTCCCACAGGAGCGCAACAACGGGTCATGGTGCGCGGATGAGGTATCACAGTGCGCGCCTGTGACGAGCAGCGTACCGCAGGGGGCCGTCCTAGCGGACCAGTGTTATTTTGGTAGAGCGTGGAAACGATATATCGGATGGGATAGACTCAGAAGTGTCTCTGTTCGCAGATGATGTGAAATTACGAGGAGAATCACATCGGAAGAGGACCAGCAGGACTCCCTCAAACAGACCTGGACAAGCTTGACATCTGGTTCAGCAACTGGCTTCGAATTCAATCCCACCAAATGCAAAGTCGAAGATCGGAGAAGGACAAAGAAGACCGCTGACAGAGTACAGACTAGGTGGACAAGGGCAACAAACCTCAGCAAAGGAGAAAGACCTTGGGGTGAGTATAACGCCAAGTACGTCTCCGGAGGCACACATCAACCAGATAACTGCGGCAGCATATGGGCGACTGGCAAACCTAAGATTAGCGTTCCGTTACCTAAACAAGGAATCGTTCAAGACACTGTACACCGTGTACGTCAGGCCCATACTAGAATATGCAGCACCAGTCTGGAACCCACACCTGGTCAAGCACGTAAAGAAACTAGAGAAAGGGCAAAGGTTTGCGACAAGGCTAGTTCCACAACTCAGGGGTCTGTCCTATGAAGAAAGGTTGAGGGAAATAGGACTAACAACACTGGAGGAAAGAAGGGTCAGAGGAGACATGATAACGACATACAAAATACTGCGGGGAATGGACAAGGTAGACAGGAACAGGATGTTTCAGAGAGGGAACACAGAAACAAGGGGACACAACTGGAAGCTGAAGACTCAGATGAGTCAAAGGGATGTTAGGAAGCATTTCTTCAGCCACAGAGTAGTCAGGAAGTGGAATAGTCTAGAGAAAGATATAGTGGAGGCAGGAACCATACATAGTTTTAAGACGAGGTATGATAGAGCTCATGGAGCAGGGAGAGCAGAGACCCAGTAGCGGACAGCGAAGAGGCGGGGCCAGGAGCTGAGTCTCGACCCCTGCAACCACAATTAGGTGAGTACAATTAGGTGAGTACAAACACACACACACACACACACACACACACACACACACACACACAACACACAAACACACACACACACACTGCAAGCGACGTGTCACTCGCAAACTCCACATACTCACCCATACACCATAACACACAATTTCACCACTACTTTTCACACGACCCACACACACACATACATACACACACACATACACCCCCAAAAATACACTTACAAAAGCACCTACAAAAGTTGGCTCCTGGAGTTCAACCCAACCAAGTGCAAAGTCATGAAGATTGGGGAAGACCAAAGAAGACCGCAGACGGAGTACAGTCTAGGGGACCAGAGACTACAAACCTCAATCAAGGAAAAAGATCTTGGGGTGAGTATAACACCAGGCACATCTCCTGAGGCGCACATCAACCAAATAACTGCTGCAGCATATGGGCGCCTAGCAAACCTAAGAACAGCATTCCGACATCTTAATAAAGAATCGTTCAGGACCATGTACACTGTGTACGTTAGGCCCATACTGGAGTATGCAGCACCAGTTTGGAACCCACATTTATCCAAGCACGTAAAGAAGCTAGAGAAAGTGCAAAGGTTTGCAACAAGACTAGTCCCGGAGCTAAGGGTATGTCCTACGAGGAGAGGTTAAAGGAAATCGACCTGACGACACTGGAGGACAGGAGAGAAGGGGGACATGATAACGACATATAAAATACTGAGAGGAATTGACAAGGTTGACAGAGACAGAATGTTCCAAAGATAGGACACAGCAACAATGGGACACAGTTGGAAGTTGAAGACTCAGATGAATCACAGGGATGTTAGGAAGTATTTCTTCAGTCACAGAGTAGTCGGGAAGTGGAATAGCTTGGGAAGCGATGTAGTGGATTCAGGTTCCATACACAGCTTTAAGAAGAGGTATGATAAAGCTCATGGCGCAGGGAGAGTGACCCAGTAGCGGCCAGTGAAGAGGAGGGGCCAGGAGCTATGTCTCGACCCCTGCAACCACAACTAGGTGAGTACAACTAGGTGAGTACACATACATACACACACACACAAAACTAACACACACACAACTAACACACACACACAACACTAACACACACACACAAAACTAACACACACACACACACAAAAAAAAAAACTAACGCACACACATACAAAACTATCATACACACACATACACAAAACTAACACACACACAGGCCCACACACACTCTTTTTCCCTGCTCCCTACCCACCCACCTCCTCCCCCTCTCCCTCTCCCATTCTCTCTCCACCTCTGCTTCTCCCTGCTTCACTCTCTCTACATAATCCCCCTTTCCCCCTCCCAACCTCTCTTCCATTTCCCCTCTGTCTCCAGTTTCTCCTCTCCCTCCCTCCACCCCCACACAAATACTCAGGCAATCACACCACAAAACAACCACACAGAAATACATAGTTTTTTCACTCTGTGGCATCTTAAAAATAAAAAAAAGGGGTCCCAGAGAGCAGGACGGAAAACTAGGGGACTGGAGGATGAGTCTGCAAAGGAAGATTGGGCAGCAGAGCTCATGAAAAGGAAACATGAGTGGGGAAAGAAGCTAGAGGAGCTTAGCATGAAAATGGAGGAGAGGATAGCTGCAGAAAGCAAGATAATGGAGGAGAGGATAGCTGCAGAAAGCAAGATAATGGAGGAGAGGATAGCTGCAGAAAGCAAGATAATGGAGGAGAGGATAGCTACAGAAAGCAGGAAGTGAGAGAAGCAAGTCACAACAGTAGAGGCTAAGATACAGAGATTAGAAGAAACACTGAAAAACTTGAAACAGCCTAAAGAACCAAAAAGCAATGTGGACATGGTATCAGAAAAGGCTACCTCAGTCACAAAGAAGTGGACTGTAGAGAACGGAGTGAAACTGTATGCAGAGGCCCTATCAGACCATCGTGGAGCCGAGAAAAGAGAGGATCACATCAGGAACAATCGAGGGGAGTGTAGTAAAGGGAGAGCTAAGCTATACAGAAGCCCTAACAGACCACAGCAGTGCACAGGGAAAGTTAAGAAGGGAAAGGACAGGCCACTGGGCCAAGGGATAACAGACAGTGAAGATATTGAAGAAAGGAAAGCTGCAATGGAGGCAACTAAGTCAAATCAGGGTTCACAGGGATAGGCAGGAGAATGAAAGAGAGGATCAGTCTTTGTTATGGGCTCCAGGAAGCTGAAGGAAACTTACAACAAAAGACAAGGAGAAAATGCGATTGAGCATCATGAAAGCAATAGGTGAAGATGACATGAACCAGCTGGGTAAATTGAGAATAGGGATTTGCAAGAGAAGAATCCGGCCTGTCAGTGATTTTCAAAGCAGAATTGACTCAAGCAGGATCCTGCAGAGAAAGACTAAGGGATATGTCAGAGTACCGGAGGTTGTATCTCGACCAGACGACAGAACACGGGAAGAAAGCAGAAACTGAAGAGAGGGTCAGAGACAAAGGAGGAAGAAAGATGGACAGGAGAACCAGACCAGGAGAAGCTCTAATGCAACCACCTTCAGATGTCCCCAACCTGGACAACCCAATGCAACCAACAATCTAACCAAAACGCAATGCATATCCCAATGATTCCCACCCACCTCATTACAACTCCACCTTCACACAACCACCCATGTTCCATCAAGATCTCCCACTTTCCCAACCCCAACATACCCCCAGACTACGTTTTAGAAAAAAGTTAAAGGTTTGGTATACAAATGCAGATGGTAATAACAAATAAATGGAGATGGATGAAAGAATAAAGGAGACATCCCCAGACATAATAGCACTCATAGAACAAAACTCACCAGGATGATAACAGATGCAATCTTTCCACCCGGATACTAAATCCTCAGGAAAGATAGAGGGAGCAGAGGGGAGGGATTGCACTGCTCATAAGAACAGGTGGGGTGATGAGGAATGGAATAGATGGAATGGGTGAATGGACAGAATATAGTAGGAACAATTCAGTCAATGAGGCCATAAGGTGTTAATTGCTGTAATGTCAATACAATGAACTGCAGAGAGCCAAGAGAAGAATCACAAAGAGAGCAACAGAGCAATGTAGACACACTATGAGGAGTGCCAGAAGAGACCACATGGAGAAAAAAGTTACTAGTTATGGTGATTAGAAAACCTGAATCAGGTCCTGAATCATGGAGAAGATGATGGATGTGGTACTGAAACCTCATGCATCAACATGTTAGAAACATATCAAGAGAGAGGTGGGGATGATCCAGCAAGACTGGACCTATTCACCTTGAGTAGATCGGACATCGAGGATATCACGTATGAAAGGCCCTTGGAGCTAGTGATCATTTGGTTCCAATGGTTTATATAGTTGAGCACAAGTGGAGAGGGAGCGAATAGGAAGGAAGAAACGAAACTCAAAAGGAGGACTACACAGGCATGAGGAACTTCCTACAAGACGTTCAGTAGAGAGAGAATTGGCAGAAAACCAGTAAAAAATGATGGAATATGTGACAACCAAATGCAAAGAGGAAGATGAGAGGTTTGTCCCTAAGGAAAACAGAGTAATGGGAAGACCAGAACGAGTCCTTGGTTCACCCAGAGGTGCAGGGAGGCAAAACCTAAGTGTAATAGAGAATGGAAAAGTACAGAAGACAAGGACCCAGGAAAAAAAGAGATTAGCAAGAGAGAAGAATAGCACAGGTAAGAAGGAGGTCAGCGACAATATGAAAATGATAGCATCAAAGTCAAGTCTGACCCGAAGCTGTTGTATACGCACTCAGGAGTGAAAACAACAGTCAAGGACCGGGTAAAACAGCTGAGGAAGGAAGGTGGGAGTCTCACAAGAAACTGACCAAGGGTATGTAGGAGCTCAACATGAGATAAAGAATATTTACACGGAGACAGAAGACTCTGGAATTCAGAATAGGGAGGTATACCAACAAGTGCTGGATGAAATACACAAACCGAAGAGAGGTGAATGAAGCTGCATATGGAACTCGATACCTGAAACAGTGGGACGACAACATTTCTCCGTGGGTCCTAGAGGAGCAGAGAATGTTGTGCCACTAACACAAATCTTCAACACATCCCATTGAAACTGGGCACACTTGAGGCGAGGAAGATGGAATGTAGTCCCAATTTAGAGAGCAGACACGAGGACTAAACTACAGACCTGTGTCACTGACGTGTATAGTATGCAAAGTCATGGAGACAATCAGGAGGAAGTGGTGAAGCACCTAGAAAGACACAAGCTTATAAACGACAACCAGCACGGTTTCGAGGAAGGAAACCTGTGTCACAAACCTACTGAGTTTTATGACAAGGTAACGGAAACAAGAGAGAGGTGGATAGTGCATTTTGACTGCAAGGACGTTCACAGTTCCTCACAAGAGGTTAATGCAAAAGCTAGAGGATCAGGCACACGAACAGGAAAACACTGCAATGGATCGAGAATATCTGAAAGGAGGCAACAACAGTCATGGAACGTGACGATGTCAGAGTGAGCACCTGTGACTGAGGGAGTTCCACATAGGTCAGTCCAGACCTGTACTGTTTTTGGTATATGTGAATGACATAACGGAAGGGATAGACTCGAAGTGTCCCTTGCAGATGATGTAAGTTAATGAGAGAATTAAATCAGTCGAGATCAGGCAGGACTTAAAATGACCTGGACAGGCTGGCCTTGTCCAGTAACTGGCTCTTGAATTTAACTGCCAAATATAAAGTAAGGTTTGCAAAGGTTTGCAACAAGACTAGTCCCAGGCTAGATTGTCCTTACGAAGAGAAGGTTGAGGAAATCGGCCTGACGACACTAGGACAGGAAGGAGATTAGTTAAGACATATGATAACACACAAAATACAGAGAATGATAAGGTGGACAGAACAAGATGTTCCAGAGAGGGACACAGAAACAAGGGTCAAATTGGAAGCTGAAGATCCATGAGTCAAAAGATGTTAGAAGTATTTCTTCAGTCATAGAGTTGTCAGGAAGTGGAATAGCCTAGAAAGCGACGTAGTGGAGGCAGGGACCATACATAGTTTTAAGACTAGGTTTAATAAAGCTCATGGAGCAATGAGAGAGAGGACCTTGTAGCAATCAGTGAAGAGGCAGGGCCAGGAGCTATGACCCGACCACTGCAACCACAAATTGGTGAGTACAAATAGGTGAGTACACACACACATAAACGACCAAGAGGTGTGTGAGGAACTCAACTTGTGGTTTAAGGAGGTAGTCACAGTGGAGGCAGAAGGCAGCTGGGTAGACAAGACAGAGCGGGACACCAACAAGGAATATATCAAGTGTTGGATGGCATACACACAACTGAGGAGGAGGTGAAGCAATTACTCAGTGACCTTGACACATCAAAGGCGATGGGTCCGGACAATATCTCTCCCTGGGTCCTTCGGGAGGGAGCGGGAGGTACTGAGTGGCCACTTACCATAATATTCAACACATCCCTTGAAACTGGGCAGCTACCTGAGATATGGAAAAGATTCAACGTAGTCCCATTTTAAGAAAGGAGACAGAAAAAGAGGCACTAAAGTATAGACCAGTGTCACTTACGTGTATAGTGTGGAAGCCTTGGAGAAAATCATCAGGAAAGAATGGTGGAAAACATCTGAACGGCAGGATAATCAACGCCAGACAGCACAGGAATCATGGAAGGCAAATCCTGTGTAACAAACCTCCTAGAGTTCTATGACAAAGTAACAGAGGTGACAAGAGAGAGAAGGTGGGTTGATTGCATTTTCCTGGACTGCGGAAGGCCTTCAAACACAGTACCTCATACGAGATTAGTGAAAGGCTGGAAGACCAAGCGTGTATAACAGGAAAAGGCATATAAATTTATTATTGATACTGTTAACCCAGTATATTAAAAAATATTGTTAAATTAGTATTTGTAGTCCATTAACACTTCAAACTTTTTCTAGGCATTAAAAAATTTGTAGATGTTCACAAAAGCTCTTTCCAATTATTACACGTACATCTATATATCATTTTCTTTAAAGCAAATTTGTATTTTTTTTTTTTTGGGGGAGGGGGAATCTCTCTACGATACAATAGTGACAGCTTTCTATCAGTTATTGAAGGTAATCTCATCGTTTCACCCAAAAGATACATAAAAAATCTGTAGAAAAACTTATGGCAACCACTCTATTTATCACATAATCAAAGGCCATCTAAAAATTGATTAGGGTAAAACTATTAATTAATTATAATTAATAAATCGGTATGGAATTATGACAATAACTGGCATTAAAACAGTAAACTTCAGTACATTTTGGTGCTCGATTGGTAGAACGAGCGAATCACATTGAAGTCCATATCTACTTGCTACATTTTTAGATTTTCTTGGATCTTAGATGAATACGTGGGAAATGTATTCCCTTAGGAATATTTTAAGTGAAGAACCTTCTACCCTTTTGTAAGGGAAGTAAACTGAAAATAATTTAATAACAAAATGTCCGTCAATCACGAGTCACAATATTTATAATCTTGCATAAATAGATTCGTCAGTATTGCATGCCAGCCTGTTCAAAGACTTCCGTCCCAGGGACAGAAATATTCTTAACAAGCGGCTCTTACCCAAGTTGTGGACACAAACTTTATTTACTAAAGCTCAAACTCTTCGTTAAATGAACTCTGAATTGCATTCAAAGAATATAATAATAAATTAAATAAAACAAGGAATCTCTTTTCTCCATACGAGAAGAGAGCTTGGGGTTATCTGCATCTTTACCAAGAAGAAAATTCGTCAATCATCTATATGAAAATGATTTAACCTACCTGGAAACACGCACCTTAATATTTCTCTTGCTAATGTTGACCAGTTCTCTTGACTGCTGACTAGCTGACTGTTGCTATTTTTAACTCACACCAGATAAAGCCGGTCAGTGCCCTGACTGAACGCTGTTTGCATGACCTAGTGTTACCGAGTTGCACGAGCGACTCTTAGGTGTGTATTAATTAGCAAAAATAGCAACTCCATATGTTTTGATGGACTGACGACATTGACTCAAGGCTGAGGGACTGATTACCTCAAACTCCTCCTGTTCTTCACAATTCTCCTATGTATGGACTGATGAAGCCACTATGTGAAACGTTTCTCAATAAAGATACCCAAGTGTGGTATATGTGTCTAATTTATCAAGTTGTGGTCTCTAAACAATTCATCTACAGTTAAATTGTTTCAGTATTGTGGCAGCTGTGTTATCACAAGGGTTGGGACAGTGAGTGCCATTTTGCTCTCACAACAGGAAATATGGCACTGCATATACGTATGAAAATATATTTTCGTTTTTGCATTTCAATTTAGAGAATATTGCAAAAAATATGATACTGTTAAAATTTGCGAATAACGAATAACAAACCTTTAAAAAAAATAATATGATTTTAAGAAATTTAATAACAAACATTTAAAAAAAAAATAATATGATTTTAAGAAATTGAAGTGAAGTTAATGTAGCTTTGTACAGTAACTTGTGCAACCAAAGTGCAACCACAGTGCAACCACAGTGTAACCACTGCAATCACAGTGCAACAACAGTGCAACCACAGTGTAACCACTGCAACCACAGTGCAACCACAGTGCAACCCCAGTGCAACCCCAGTGCAACCCCAGTGCAACAACAGTGCAACCAGAGTGCAACCACAATGCAACCACAGTGCAACCCCAGTGCAACCACAGTGCAACCCCAGTTTAACTACAGTGCAACCACAGTGCAACCACAGTGCAACCACAGTGCAACCCCAGTGCAACCCCAGTGCAACAACTGTGCAACCACAGTGCAACAACTGTGAAACCACAGTGCAACCACAATGCAACCATAGTGCAGCCCCAGTGTAACCACAGTGCAACCCCAGTTTAACCATAGTGTAACCACAGTGCAACTACATCGCAACCACATTGCAACCCCAGTGCAACCACAGTGCAACCCCAGTACAACTGATGGGCAACCACAGTGCAACCCCATGCATCCACAGTGCCACCCCAGTGCAACCCCAGTGCAACCACATTGCAACCACATTGCAACCCCAGTGCAACCATAGTGCAACTCCAGTGCAATCACAGTGCACCCACAGTGCAACCCCAGTGCAACCCGAGTGCAACCACAGTGTAACCACAGTGCAACCCCAGTGCAACCACAGTGCAACCCCAGTGCAACATCAGTGCAACATCAGTGCAACCACAGTGCAACCATAGTGCAACCACAGTGCAACCTCAGTGCAACCTCAGTGCAACCACAGTGCAACCACAGTGCAACCACAGTGCAATCAATGTGCAACCAATGTGCAAGCTGTGCCACCATGTAATGAGACCTGCGAAACCAAAACCCCTCACAGTGCTGCCTGTGAAACCCTACACGGTAACGCCTGGAAACCACTCAGTGCTGTCTGTGAAACCCACACACTGCGGCCTCTGAAACCACACAGCGAGACCATAAATGAAATTGAAAGAAACCCAAAATCAAAGTCGAGAACAACATCTAGTATTGGGCCCCTACTTAGACGAGATGGGTCCTACACACATGACAGCAAGGAAATGAGTCAGTTACTTAAGTCCCAATATGACTCGGTTTTTAGTGAGCGCCTAACCAGACTGAGATGATTTTTGTATGAGCTAGACAGAATTTGGTAGACTCAATCCTATTTGATATTACCCTGACGTCAAATAACTTCTAAAAGGCGATAAATGACATGGCCATGCACTCTGCCCCAGGCCCAGACTCGTGGAACTCCGTGTTCATAAAGAACTGGTTTTAACATCCTATGGAGAGAGACATGGACACAGGGGTCGTCCCACAGCTGCTAAAACAACAGACATAGCCCCACTCCACAAAGGTGGCAGTAAAGCAATAGCAAAGAACTACAGACCGATAGCTCTAAGATCTCATATCATAAAAATCTTTGAAAGGGTTCTAAGAAGGCAGATCGCCACCCATCTAGATACCCATCAGTTACACAACCCAGGGCAACTTGGGTTTAGAGCAGGTCGCTCCTACCTGTCCCAACTACTGGACCATTATGAGAAGGTCCTGGATGCTCTAGAAGACAAACAAAACGCAGATGTAGTATACACAGACTTTGAGAAAGCCTTTGACAAGTGTGACAATGGTGTAATAACGCACAAAATGCGTGATAAATGAATAACAGGAAAAGTTGGTAGATGGATCTATAATTTCCTAACAAATAGAACACAAAGAGTAATAGTAAACAGAGTAAAGTCTGAGGCAGCTACGGTGAAAAGCTATGTTCCACAAGGCACAGTACTCGCTCCCATTCTGATCCTCATCCTCATATCTGACATAGACAGTGATGTAAGCCACAACACCGTGTATTCCTTTGCAGATGACACCCCAATTTGCATGACAGTGTCTTACATTGAAGACACTGCAAGACTCCAGGCGGACATCAACCAAATCTTTAAATGGGTCGCAGAAAACAATATGAAGTTCAAAGATGATAAATTTCAATTACTCCGATATGGAAAACGTGAAGAAATTAAAACTATAAGAAAAATTCCAACCACACAATAGAGTGAAAAACTAATGTAAAAGTCCCGAGAGTGATAATGTCAGAGGATCTCACCTTCAAAGACCACAACATAGTATCAATCGCATCTGCTAGAGAAATGACAGGATGGATAATGAGAACCTTCAAGACTGGGGATGCCAAGCCCATGATGACACTCTTCAGGTCGCTTGTTCTATCTAGGCTGGGATATTGCTGGGCACTAACAGCACCTTTCAAGGCAGGTGAAATTGTTGACCTAGAAAATTTAAAGAATCCTTCACAGCACGCACAACTGCGATAAAGCACCTAAATTACTGGGATTGCTTGAAGTTCCTCAACTTGTACTCCCTAGAACGCAGGAGGGAGAGATACATGATTATATACACTTCGAAAATCCAAGAGGGATTAGTACCAAAATTGCAAATGCAAATCACTCCCTATGAAAGCAAAAGAATCGGCAGACGATGCAGCATCCCCCAATGAAAAGCAGGGATGCCACTAGCACGATAAGAGACAACACAATAAGTGTCAGGGGTCCAAGACTGTTCAACTGCCTCCCAGCATATTGGTGGATTACCAATATACCCCTGGTTGTCTTCAAGAAGGCGCTGGACAGGCACTTAAAGTCAGTACCTGACCAGCCGTGCTATGGTTTGTACGTCGGGTTGCGTGCAGCCAACAGTGACAGCCTGGTTGATCAGGTCCTGATCCACTATGTGGCCTAGTCACAGACATGGTCGCGGGAGCGTTGACCCCGAAACCCTCTCCAGGTATACTCCAGGTAAAACAACTACACCTCTAAGACCAAACAGTGTGACATGTGTAACACAAGAAGAGCATATGTGTCAGTAGGCAGTGTGTTCTTCAGAAGCAATTTGACACTTATGTAGTCACAGTAATAATATTGTACCCACTGTGTTATTTTTTTAACAGCTGCTAAACATAACTACTCAATGACACATTTGTAAATAGAGTGATTTGTGTAACCACAATGATTTTGCAACTACTAAGTGACTTTTGTAAAAATTATTATGCATTTGCACTAAGTCGTTACACTATGTAGTGGAACGATGCAATGTCACATTTAACATCGTAGTGTCTCATTTTTATGACATACGTAACTCAACTATTTAGTGTGAGTGTGTAACGACACTGAGGCATATGTGTAACGACACTGAGGCATATGTGTAGCCACACAACGTAAAGCGTTAGAAACAGTAACAAGTGACAAGTGTGTGTCCACACATTGTAACATTGTGACTTGTGACACGGCACAGTTACATTTGTGTCACTACAACATATGATTAGAGAAACTATAAGTAATTATATAATGACTGACGAACATTCACTCACTGTAACTTGCGTAGACACACGATGCGAAGTAACCACATAATATTTCGTATGTTACAAAATAGTGACAGTTGTGTAACACGACGAAGGATGAGACAGTAGAGAAGGAATTGGATCCACACAGAGAAACAAAACCATCACAAATAGCCTTGGATCCACACAAGAATGTTTAGACCCATATATAACGTCTTGGATTCGTTAAGGGCTTGGGACTACATTGAAGGGGTATGGTCTAAATAGAAGGAGAAGGATCAGTTAAGAAAAAAAAGTTTGGCCCACACAAATTGCTTGAGTTTAAAAAGTTTTCGAGTAGACACAGGGCTAAGATCCATACATAAATGCCTGGGTCTACATAGAAAGGCCAGTGTCAATAATGAAGAGCTTGAGTCAATGCAGAAGTGCATGAAATCTTAATAGACTTTGATCCATGCAGAAAGGCTAGGGCCTACACAAAAAAAATCTTTTGTCTGCAAAGAAAGTATTTGGTCAACACACACAGGTTTTCGTCCTCACAAAAGAGCTTCATTCAGCACACAAATGGGCTTGTAACCAAATAGGACTTTGTTCCACACAAAAAAGTTGCGGTTCACATAGAAGGGCTTAACTCTAAACAGGGCTTGTGACTTCAGTGAAGGGTTTCGGTTCACAAAGAATGAATTTGTCCCACAGAGACAGGCTTTTGACACAAAACAGCTTTGGTGCACACAAAAAGGCCTTGCAACCACATGGAACTTGTTTCTGTACAGGTTTTACGTTCACACAAATGAGTCTAATAAAAACATTCTGGAGTGTTATAAAAGCGCTAAGGTATATAGCATTGTTTTTACCCACCTAGAAGGGTTCTGGTCAACAAAGAAGTGCTTGAGACCCCACAGCTGGGCTTTGGTCCACACGGATGGGATTGCGTCCAAAAATGTCTTGGATTTACGCTAAAGAAAGTGGGTTCATAATGGCTTTGGGAGACAAGGGTTTCCTTCATCTCAGAACGGTAATTTCGTTTGCTATGAATGGTTTTGGGTAACACCGAAGGGCATCTAACCACCCAAAAAGGCTTGGCGCTACATAAAAGAGCTTCTGTCTATAGAAGATCTTGGGTCCACACTTGTTTGGGTTACACCAAACAGCTTAAGACCTTCCCACAGAAGAGGTTTGGTACCACTCATTGCCGTGGCTCTGCACGGAAATGCTTGGGTATCCAGTACGTCCGGGTTTATATTCAAATAATCATTTCCGAAAAATATGTATTTTGAGCGTCATTGTAATTAAATGAACAATTATTTTCGAGTTTGTCTGATTCATTAACCTCAGAATATGTTTTAGGGGATTTCTGCTAAATTTAAAGCTTGAAACAATAATGCATGTAAAAAGTTCTGTAATTCTGATTTTCAGAAAAGATTTAGTATCCCATAAACTGGAAGGTTTATCCACCAGTAGGTATAACGCGTTACCAGTAATTAGCTATGTTTCTACAAGTGCCCTTTAGTACGACATGTCGGAGTTGCGCCTCCAGTTTCCTGCATCTCATAAACTGAAATGCTCTTCGTAATCTTTTTCAATCATGCAAATCATTTAATTTTACATTATTTTATGTTTTTATTTATGAAAGCATTTAATTTTCTTGATTTTTTGACTACTGTTTATTTATCAACATATAATGTAAGAAAAAATAAGAGTAAAGAAAAAGTTATATAACATTTATCATATTTAAAAAAATATGAAGAAAGAGATACTTTTTTAGACAGATACTGTATAATGAATTTATAAAGGTGGCACTTCGTTCTTGTTGCATATAATGAGAAGGATTACATATTTTGAATTTTCCATATACTGCAAACTTACATATACAGCCAATTATTTACATTTCTTCAGCAATTTTTTTTTTGCCCCGATTAAGAGAAGAATAGTCTAAGTTATTTTTTGTGGAGACAAGACACAGAATAAAAAAAAAAATACACGAAAATTCGAAAGATTTGGATAATACTTAAAAATTCAATAAAAATCAGTCAAAAGTTACATAAGTGCTAATAAGAAAAAATAAAATTACATAAGTGTATCATATACTAAATTGTTATTTCCTAATCACTGACACATGGTAAATGCAATATAGTCTAATAAAACTATACCAGTTAATCTAATAAAACTGCTACTAGTGATCTCAAGAAATGATTACAATTGATGTGTACATTTTTTTTTAAATACATAGAGATGACTATAAGCAATCAATCATTCATAATTCAAACAGTTAAAAATTAAATAAAAGTTTGAACTTTTGTAAACAAGGAGGTAACATCAAAACTAACCATATTGAAATCATTTAAGTCAGTCAAGGTGCTTAATTTATCAACTAAATCTAAGTTTTTTTAACATTAAAATTTTATTTTTTTGCATAACAAGGACAGCAAATTTGTTAATATCAAGATCCATAATTGTTTTAATGGGAACCTAGTTTCTTAATATAGAGAACAAAATGTACAAATAAGCGCAATATCCTTCAGACAGCAACGACTGCTTCATGACCCGATTTCAACCTCACACAAAACCAATGTAATCCTGATGCTATAACTACCCACGGACTGAAGTAACTTCTACCTGATAGTTCTTTCATTTGACTTAAGTGACTTCACCTCATGAAGACGTGCTACTAGACGGTGCCCTCTATACTTGAAAGAAAGTCATCATTCAGTTACAATATGTTCCGTTATAAAATATATCAGGCTGCTCAGACTGGTAGTAATCTCTCTTCTTCCTATGCAGAAAAGGAACAAGAGTGAGTGGGTCTCTTTCCTGGATTCTCTATCACTAGAGAATCTTAGTACTTTATCCGAAACAAAAGGGAAATGGTCTTGGACGGCTCCCAAGTGCATGATAACTCTGAACAAGGTTAAATGCATGATTAAATCCTAATTTAACTAAGAAATTTACTTTGGGTAAATCTCTTACTGCATGAGGAGCTGCTACATAGCCCTGAGTGATCCCAAAAGCATATTGATTTGAGTGAAGCAAGCCAGCTCATTTTCTCAATATATTACTGAGTGTCATTTTGTATCCAGTGTGACGGAAGATGGTGTAATCTTCATTGACGTTCCTGATTCATCCGTTGATTTTTTTTCATGGTGAGTGATGATGCAGCGCAGAACTAAATTATGTATTCCCGATGGTTAATCTTTAACAGGATGCTTGATTTTTGTCCTTCCTTTTTCTCTAACTCTACGTTTTTATTTTACTTATAGCTCGAGAAGGCCTCATCCAATCGGCTTCAAAATTTCAATGCCTATGCACGGTCACTAGGGCCAAATTCTTGGCATAATTAGTATTTGAATGTGCTCTATGACCCAAGCTGTGAATCCTCTCCCAGAATCGTGAAATGGCTGAGATAACTTACAAAACCCTCAGTGTCATCGTTTCAAATGTTCAAAACTGAGAAGAAAAATTAAAGTGTGTAATGCCGATTGAACCATTTTGTAACAGTAAAAAATTTATTCCCGTCAAATCACGATAAATAAAATTCAGTTTATATCATCTTAACGGCTTCAATATTTAATTTGTGATATATTTTAAACCAGGATAGTACCTATTAAATTTTGTTTGCGTGCAGGCAGATTTGTTGATGCTGTAAAATAGTTAAAAAAACTTAGTGTATATAAATCATTAGATAAATAAAGAACTAGATCAGTAAAGAATTACATAAATAAAGGAAGTGAGAAAACGAAATGGAGATATACAAATTATAAGCAAAGATAAACAAATTATATAATATACGTATATACATACATAAATATATGCATATAGATATACATAGACACACACACAGACATACAATCACAGAGACACAGGCACAGATACAGATCCACAGACACACACACACACAAATAGGAACACACACACACATGCAGGAACTATACATAGCTTTAAGACGAAGTATGATTATGCTCATGGAGCAGGGAGAGAGAGAACCTAGTAGCAATCAGTGAAGAGGCGAGGCCAGGAGTTGAGTCTCAACCCCTGCAACCACAAATAGGTGAGTACAAATAGGTGAGTACATGCAAACACAACACACACACGCCAGGAACTATGAATCGACCCCTGCAACCACAGTTAGGTGAGTACACGATGTAACATGCTATCAGTGCCTAACTGAAATGTTTGCAAATAGCTACAATTATCCTCAACTAATCAGAACGATCGGCTGGCTAGTTAATCACGATTATTTTAATTAATTAATTTCTGAAGTGTTTGGTAAAATAAAAAAAATTCCTCACGATGAAAAAAATATAATACGTTAATAGT
The DNA here is from genome assembly GCA_009830355.1 of Cherax destructor. Taxonomy (NCBI): domain Eukaryota; kingdom Metazoa; phylum Arthropoda; class Malacostraca; order Decapoda; family Parastacidae; genus Cherax; species Cherax destructor. Next base: position 1,399 of record WNWK01025391.1, on the reverse strand, counting down.
TTTTGAGTTTGATAATAAAAGATTTTAATTATATAAATAATTACGTAGTAAATGTAACTACATATCAACCTTTTAAGTTACCCTGGTCAAGGGGTCCAAAGGTCACAAAGGTCACAGATAATATAATGACGTTTGTGCTACCTGTTATAATTTATGGGGAAATTTATTTTGTCAATGTGTTATCGTCAATCTGGTGACTCCCAGCAACACTGCACAGTGATTACGAGCCTAGGTATTACGAGCCTAGGTATTACGAGCCTAGGTATTACGAGTCTAGGTATTACGAGCCTAGGTATTACGAGCCTAGATAATAGGACTAAGGTGTTAACTGTGACACCTAACAAGATTGAGCCACAAAATCATACCGTCAACATCTTTACCGACTGTTCATTAACTACTTCACACCATACGAATGGTCGCTGATTAGACTGTTGTAAGATCCCTGAAATGGAGAATACTTGCTTTTGTGTAGCAAAGTTCGGTACAGTTGTATTTGTGGTAAGAAACTAAATACAGTGGTACCTCTACTTACGAGCAAAATTCGTTCCAGTCGGCTATTCAAGTGCCGATACCGAAGGAATTTTTTCCCATAAGAAATAATGAAAATTAGATTAATCCATTTTAGACCCCCAAAAATACACTTACAAAAGCACCTACAAAAATACACTTACATAATTGTTCAAGTTGGGAGCTGCTCGTAAGTAGAGGTACCACTGTATTACCCTTTTTTCTGTAAGATCAAAAATAAATAAATTGCACAAGTTGAAGTAATATTCACCACACCTGTGCCTATTGATGATTAAAAACCAGTTTGGTTCCAGAACCGTTTATCAAAACGGTTCAAGGCGATAAATAAACCCAAGTAATAAACTTACAGATAATACAGACAGACAGACACACACATATACACACACACACAAACACACACATACACACACACACACACACACACACTCACACACACACACAAGTGCACGAGTGCACGAGTGCAAGAGCACACACATACACACAGCAGTCACGTGCGTTTTGAGCTCCGCTAAATTGGGTGGTATTGGGTGGTCCTAGGGGGAATCCGAGTGCAACAAACAGGCGTGGGCATAGGCTAAAGTGTCATACTCATTTAAAACCAAAAAGCAGGGAAATACGAGTGATCGCAGAGGGAAAACACATAGTAAATAGTGAAAGTGCGGTGAGGGGAACCGGTGATAGGCCTAACAGCGGTTGCCACACAGCAGGAAGTGGGGAATATATCGTAGTGAACTATAACACAGTGGGGAGCATATCTACTGGAGGTACCCAAGTAAGGGAGACAAGTGCAAGGCAAAGCAGTGAGCAATACGGTGACTGCATTAAGGAGCCCAATAGAAAAGAAACGAAGAGGTACAATACCCAGCAGGGT
>WNWK01025390.1:0-28618 GCA_009830355.1 Cherax destructor | reverse complement strand
AAAATATCCAAGACCTAATGTCAAGTTTCCAAGTTTCCAACAACTTGGGTCTAGAATGAGTGTGAAGATGTACTTTTTGCACTCACATCTTGACTATTTTCCCAACAATTGTGGGGACTACAGTGAGGAACAAGGAGAGCGGTGGTTCCTTCAGGATATTTGCACCATGGAAACTCGATATCAGGGCAAATGAAATGTCAGCATGATGGTGGATTACCGCTGGTCATTGAAACGTAATGGTCTCGATGCACAGCACAAGTGAAAATCAAAGCGATCCTCCTTCCTTTGATTCAATATATTGGCTAACCATTAGGAGCATATTTTTTTTTTAATAAAATCATTTGATATGATTTATGTTAAGTAAAAGGACACAAATGCAACTAATGTGACATTTTATTGTGGCAACGTTTCGCTCTCCAGGAGTTTTTTCAAGCTGTTACAAGCGATACATGGACACAGAGGGTATATATATACTCTCAAAGTGAGGTGTAATACTAGTGGTGGTAGAAGTAGTAGTGATATAAGTTGTAGTAGTAGTAGTAATACAATAAGGTAGAACAATCAACTTGCACATGAGTAAACAATGTCTCTAGCAACACGGGAATTTGGGAAAACTTAAGGCTTTCCCTTCTTCAGGTATTATAAGATATCTAATAAACTCTCTTATCAGACCACAATATAAATCTCTATGCTCTCTAATTTAATCTCTTAAGAGACCAAATCTTTGAATCACTATGCTTTTTAATTACTAATGTAGAGTAATGTATTTTGGATATAACACTCAAATTTGACTAAAAGAAATGGAAATAAATTAACATATGCTTAAAAGAAAAGGATATTCGATTAAGCATAAGTAACTACTTCAGAAGAACCAGACAATGTCTATCTTGTAGCAGAAAGCCAACAGAATCCTACGTAACATAGCTACAAATTTCAAGTATACTTAGTATACTTAGTATGCTGTAGAATTTTGGTCCAAAAATTACATAAATAACACTATGTAACACAATATTTGTTCCTGGCAAGTAAGTGTTATTTTCCAACTCCTTTTATTGCAAAACGATAGAAAATACCCATTATTCCTGTTAAACTTTGCTTTTGTGGCTTACACGATGAGTTTTTGACAATAAATGGCTAAATTTCAATATTTTTTTCTAGTTTTGGATGTAAAACAAAAATATATAAAATAAATAAAATTTACATATATAAAATAAAATTCACACAAATTTTATTTTAAACTTTCTGAAACATATTTACAAAGTTAAAAATGAGCAGTTTTTCTAGATTTACGAGCAGCAACAAATCACTTTGCCGTTTAAGTCCTCAAATGTTGTCTCTCATCATGTTTTCATTATAAGATCCCTGATATTTGTGTTCAAAGTCCATTATATCTTGGTGGCAGAGCTGCCCTTGCTTCTCTGAGTGTGTTTCCATATTCTCCTTGAAATTGTCAAGATGATCATCAAGGATATGGACCTGAAGGGACATCCTACAGCCCATCTGACCGTAGCTTTTCACCAAGGTCTCAACAAGTTCCACATAATTGTCAGCCTTGTTGTTGCCCAGAAAGCCCTGTGCTTCCTTTTCCTTCTCTGTGAGCTTCTTTGGAAATTCTGAGCACTCCATGATTTTCCTGACCTGTGGTCCAGTGAAGATGCCAGCCTTCACCTTTGCCTCTGATAGCTTGGGAAAGAAGTCTTGAAGATAATTGAAGGCTGCAGACTCTTTGTCAAGAGCTGTAACAAACTGTTTCATTAACAATAGTTTGAAGTGTAATGGAGGGAACAGAACCTTTTGAGGATCCACCAATGGTTTATGTTTGATATTATGTCTTCGTACTGAGAACTCAACCCTTTGAGGCCAGTGCTTCCTCTGGTAATGTGCTGCTCTGTCTCTACTATCCCAATGACAGAAATAACAGGGAAACTTGGTAAAACCTCCTTGGAGTCCCATAAAAAATGCCACCATTTTGAAGTCTCCAATAACCTCCCAGCCTTACTTATCATAGTTCAAAGATTCCAGTAGAAGTTTGACACTGTTGTAGTCCTCCTTAAGATTCACTGAATGAGCCAAGGGAAGAGATGGATACTTGTTCCCATTGTGCAGAAGTACAGCTTTTAGGCTTCTGGAGGAGCTGTCAATGAAGAGTCTCCACTCATCTGGATTGCATGCAATTCCAATTGCATCAAACAGGCCTGATACATCATTACAGTAGCACAACCTGTCTTCATTAGTGAAGAAGCTTGAGAAATGTTGGTGACGTTTTTTTTTGGCTTGTCACTTGCACACTTTCATTCAACAAGTCACACTCTTGAGCCTTGAAATCAAAAGCTCAGTTTTTGACATTGTCATAACAAGATCTCTGATAAGGTCATTGAGGTGTGTTTGGTTTGGGTAGTAAGGATTCCTCCCAACAGCTGCATCTGGAAAAAATGAAGAACTCAAAAAGAACACTATATACAAAACGCAAGAGGGTCACCACATAGAACGAAAGGAACACGTAAAGGACTTGGGAATAATTATGTCTGCTGATCTGTCGTTTAAAGACCATAACAAGATAAAGATCACAACAGCCAGGAAGATGATGGGGTGGGTATTGAGAACTTTCAAAACAAGGGAAATAATGCCGATGGTGACACTATTCAAATCGCTAGTGCTCCCCCACTTAGAATACTGCTCAGTGCTGACGGCCCCGTTCAGGGCAGGAGAAATAGCAGAGCTGGAACAAATCCAGAGATCGTTTACGGCTCACATTGAGCCATTGAAACATCTAAATTATTGGGAACGCCTTCAAGTCTTGAACATGTACTCATTGGAGCGGAGGAGAGAGAGATACATGATAATATATACATGGAAAGTACTTGAGGGCCTGGTCCCAAATCTGCACACTGCCATAACAACATACTGGAGTGAGAGATATGGGAGAAAGTGTAAAATAAACCCAGTGAGGAGCAGGGGTGCGGTGGGGACAATACGTGAGCACTGTATTAACATCCGGGGTCCCAGACTATTCAACATCTTACCAGAAGATATCGAAACACGGCTGGAACCAGTGTAGAAGCCTTCAAGAGGAAACTGGACAAATATCTTCACCAGGGCCAGATCAACCAGGCTGTGATGGATATGTGGGTCAGCGGGCCTCCAGCAGCAACAGCCTGGTTGACCAGGCAAGCACCAGACGAGCCTAGCCCATGGCCGGGCTCAAAGAGTAGATACTCGAAACTCTTCAAAGGTATATCAAAGGTATGGCAACTCAGACTAAAGTAAACCTCCATCGTCAATGATATCTTGAAGGCAGTTAGAAGCAGCAGTCTTTAATTGCTAAGTGAAAAAAGATTAACCTAATTTGTTCAATAAAATTTGTAATGTGTGAGTAATGGCAGCCAATAACAGCCATACGGAGTCACTCTACCTAAGATCTTCAGACTTTAAATATTGAAGTTGTTCAGTAGAAAAAAACTAATAAACATTTAACGTTATTTAAGAGGATTAAAAATCACACTATTTTACACATAAAAATGTTTATATCTGAAGTTCACTCTCCGCCATTGTCGATTTTTAGGCATCTTTTTCTAAAGTTTGAAACTCTGGCATTGAGGATCCTGGGAGAGGTTCAGCAACACTGGTCATAAAACATTGAGGATCTGGGAAGGGTTCACAACACTGGTCATAAACAAGGCACATGACGACCTTCAAGATTTGTCCATTTTCGCTAACAAGTGTTGAAAATTTGAAGGCGATTGGAAGAGGCATTTTCGAGTTATGAACGAAGTAAAATAAAAAAAGTTAAATGAAGGAAAAGAAAAACATCCAGACACTTCTAAAAAAATCATTTCTAAAAACTATAAGAAAAAACTATAAAAGTGTGTGGCTGACCTGGGAAGCATCAGGACTCTGACGGTTGATCTCATGGTGTCGCTGTTCCCATCTTCTCTCCATCTATTTTTCACTATCTTCTTTGTGTTCCGACCTTATTATCTTCGATAGATTGATATAAACTTTTTGCTGAAGTATATCAATTCTTATGGACCAGATCTGAGATGACACTGTGATCTGTTTTGTCAGAAAACTGTGGTCCACATAAAGCGTATGTCAGATTATGAGGAAGCCAGAATCAAGTTGTTATATACTGTATGTTCCGTACTTTTCTTAGGTTCTTATGTATCACTGTACTGTTATTGTTCCTCTGCTTCCTCCTGTGTTATTGTGCTTTTCCATACTGTTTTATACTATTTTATAAGTTAATGTGCTATTTTTGCGTGATTATCATTTTGGTGTTACTGCGTTCATCTATATTGACATGTATGTTGATACTGCAATGTTTTATGTTGCTGTATGTTTGTCTACTGCACCTTCCACCAGTAATGTCTCCCACACTGAGTCATGTCTCCACTGCAGTCATGTCTCCCAAAACAATATTAATACAAAATAACACTATGATCAGAACACGTCAAAAATATTAACTTTAGAAAAAAGATTAGGCAGCTGATCCTGCAACCTGGGAAGTCCATCACATTGTTGATTTATCCGATACAACTGTTTTATACTTTTCTAAGGCAAAGGTTGCAGGGGCCGAGTAACAGCTCCTGGTCCCATATTTTCGCTGGTCGCTACTCCAGAAAGTACCTGTGTTGTTAGACTCTTAAAACTCACGAGGAACCAAGTGTTCACATTAATAGCTTTGTCTTATTTTCTTATTATTATTTCTTCCTCCAAGGTTCTCGTTATTAAATTGAGAACGGCTCATCCGATCGGCATCAAATTTTCAATGCCGGTGTACTGTAACTAGGAAAAGGTGTATAGCGGCTGCCCTAATTGCTATCGGTAACATTATCCATCAAAAGTCTGGTAGTTAAACTATATCTAGATTACTAATCAACAGGATATTACCCATTCTGGAGACCCATGTAACATGATGTTGACCCAACTGCTGTTGCTGCTGCTGTTGCCGTGCCGTTGCCGCCGCCGCCTCCTCCTGGCGGCTTGCCACCTGACTCCTGCCACTATATATACTCGTTTCTTAGTTATCTCTGTATTACGGACGAAAGCCACTGGGGCAAACATTTCCTTTAATAAATATACTGAACTGTACATAGGTGACTTTTCCTCACATCCTGTCGGTATCACCGTACCATTTTTCACCGTGCCATTTTTCACCGTGCCATTTTTCACCGTGCCATTTTTCACCGTGCCATTTTTCACCGTGCCATTTTTCACCGTGCCATTTTTCACCATGCCATTTTTCACCGTGCCATTTTTCAGAGCTTTGTCATGTATGTGAAGTGACCATCATCCCAGGAGTGAGTGAGACGTCTTCAGTGACAGCATTCGTGCCCATCTTCTCTCCTGGTGTCAGCAGTCACTGGCACCTCATCTTCTCTCCTGGTGTCAGCAATCACTGGCACCTCATCTTCTCTCCTGGTGTCAGAGTCACTGGCACCTCATCTTTCCCTGGTGTCAGCAGTCACTGGCACCTCATCTTCTCCTGGTGTCAGCAGTCACTGGCACCTCATCTTCTCTCCTGGTGTCAGCAGTCACTGCCACCTCCTCTTCTCTCCTGGTGTCAGCAGTCACTGGCACCTCATCTTCTTTCCTGGTGTCAACAGTCACTGGCACCTCCTCTTCTCTCCTGGTGTCAGCAGTCACTGGCACCTCATCTTCTCTCCTGGTGTCAGCAGTCACTGGCACCTCATCTTCTCTCCTGGTGTCAGCAGTCACTGGCACCTCATCTTCTCTCCTGGTGTCAGCAGTCACTGGCATCTCATCTTCTATCCTGGTGTCAGCAGTCACTGGCACCTCATCTTCTCCCTGGTGTCAACAGTCACTGGCACCTCCTTTCTCTCCTGGTGTCAGCAGTCACTGCACCTCATCTTCTCTCCTGGTGTCAACAGTCACTGGCACCTCCTCTTCTCTCCTGGTGTCAGCAGTCACTGGCACCTCTTCTCTCCTGGTGTCAGCAGTCACTGGCACCTCATCTTCTCTCCTGGTGTCAACAGTCACTGTCACCTCCTCTTCTCTCCTGGTATCAGCAGTCACTGGCACCCTCTTCTCCCTGGTGTCAGCAGTCACTGGCACCTCATCTTCTCCTGGTGTCAGCAGTCACTGGCACCTCATCTTCTCTCCTGGTGTCAGCAGTCACTGGCACCTCCTCTTCTTCTCCTGGTGTCAGCAGTCACTGGCACCTCATCTTCCTCCTGGTTCAGCAGTCACTGGCACCTTCTTCTCTCCTGGTGTCAGCAGTCACTGGCACCTCATCTTCTCTCCTGGTGTCAGCAGTCACTGGCACCTCCTCTTCTCTCCTGGTGTCAGCAGTCACTGGCACCTCATCTTCTCTCCTGGTGTCAGCAGTCACTGGCGGAGTGTATATAGACTTGCTGTGAACGTACCGTCTCTTATCAGCTCAGAAGAGAAAACCTTTCTAGCGTCACCTGCAGTGCATTGTAAACAACTTTATTTATGACGGAATTTTATCTAATAAAACCATTTACATGTCGCCTTAGTACAAGGTGTGACGTAGCCATCATAACCGATGCTCTATGTAGCTTCTTGCCTCTCAGTGCTACCCTCATATATGTAGCTTGCCTCTCAGTGCTACCCTCATATGTAGCTTCTTGCCTCTCAGTGTACCCTCAGATATGTAGCTTCTTGCCTCTCAGTGCTACCCTCATATATGGTAGCTTTGCCTCTCAGTGCTACCCTCATATTGTAGCTTCGCCTCTCAGTGCTACCCTCTGATATGAAGCGTCTTGCCTCTCAGTGCTACCCTCATATATGTAGCTTCTTGCCTCTCAGTGCTACCCTCATATATGTAGCTTCTTGCCTCTCAGTGCTACCCTCATATATGTAGCTTCTTGCCTCTCAGTGCTACCCTCATATATGTAGCGTCTTGCCTCTCAGTGCTACCCTCATATATGTAGCTTCTTTCCTCTCAGTGCTACCCTCAGATATGTAGCTCCTTGCCTCTCAGTGCTACCCCTATATATGTAGCTTTTGCCTCAGTGCTACCCTCAGATATGTAGTTTCTGCCTCTCAGTGCTACCCTCATATATGTAGTTTTGCCTCTCAGTCACCCTCATATATGTAGCTTCTGCCTCTCAGTGCTACTCCTCATATATGTAGCTTCTTGCCTCTCAGTGCTACCTCATATATGTAGCTTCTTGCCTCTCAGTGCTACCCTCATATATAGCTTCTTGCCTCTCAGTGCTACCCTCATATGTAGCGTCTTGCCTCTCAGTGCTACCCTCATATGTAGCTTGCCTCTCAGTGTACTCCTCATATGTAGCTCCTTGCCTCTCAGTGCTACCCCTCAGATATGTAGCTTGCCTCTCAGTGCTACCCTCAGATATGTACCCTCCTTGCCTCTCAGTGCTACCCTCATATATGTAGCTTCTTGCCTCTAAGTGCTACCTCATTTTGTAGCTTGCCTCTCAGTGCTACCCTGATATGTAGCTTCTAGCTCCTCAGTGCTACCCTCAGATATGTAGCTTCTAGCCTCCAGTGCTCCCCTTATATGTAGCTTCTTGCCTCTCAGTGCTACCCTCATATATGTAGCTTTGCCTCTCAGTGCTACCCTCAGATATGTAGCTTCTAGCCTCTCAGTGCTACCCTCATATATGTAGCTCTGCCCTCAGTGCTACCTCATATGTAGCTTCTTGCCTCTCAGTGCTACCCTCAGATATGTAGCTTCTGCCTTCAGTGCTACCTCATATATGTAGCTTCTTGCCTCTCAGTGCTACCCCATATATGTAGCTTCTTGCCTCTCAGTGCTACCCTCATATATGTAGCTTCTTGCCTCTCAGTGCTACCCTCATATATGTAGCTTCTGCCTCTCAGTGCTACCCTCATATATGTAGTTTTGCTCTCAGTGCTACCCTCATATATGTAGCTTTGCCTCTCAGTGCTACCTCATATATGTAGCTTTTGCCTCTCAGTGCTACCTCATATATGTAGCTTCTTGCCTCTCAATGCTACCCTCAGATATGTAGCTTTGCCTCTCAGTGCTACCCTCAGATATGTAGCTTCTTGCCTCTCAGTGCTACCCTCATATATGTAGCTTCTTGCCTCTCAGTGCTACCCTCAATATGTAGCTTCTGCCTCTCAGTGCTACCCTCTATATGTAGCTTCTTGCCTCTCAATGCTACCCTCATATATGTAGCTTTGCCTCTCAGTGCTACCCTCATATATGTAGCTTCTGCCTCTCAGTGCTACCCTCATATATGTAGCTTCTTGCCCTCAGTGCTACCCTCATATGTAGCTTCTTGCCTCTCAGTGCTACCCTCAGATATGTAGCTTCTTGCCTCTCAGTGCTACCCTCAGATATGTAGCTTCTTGCCTCTCACTGCTACCCTCAGACTCTCACTGTTTTGGTTCAGAAAGACACGTGAGCAAACACTAGGACTTATTTTTTTAAACCAATTTATATGTATCAGTTACCAAGGTTTATCTCGCTCTTTAAGCGCGTAATGCTAAGCCTCTCGTTGGTGTCATGTCACAAACAAAGCTCCAGTTCCTGGACGCTTAACAATTAGTGTAGTGACTGTTGGATGACCCCCGTGTCTAGGCTCCCTCTACATAAACTCTACATACTCTCATGCTAAGCAGACTTTCTCTTCTCCCAGACTCAGCTCTACCGTGAAATCTAATGTTCTTTTCCATCTCTATTTTCAATCTACAAAATCTTAACGCCCTCCGTCCTCTAGATATATATCTTGTTTTTCGTCAAACTAATACACTTGGCAGTAATCTTGTACATACTCCTTATGTCACTGATGTTTCTGAGTCGTCTCCATTTTATGCCCCTCTTGTCATCTACAATATTTTGACGAAACTCGCCGCTCCCTCTCTGAGGGAATTAACAAACATAAAAGACGTTCGCCTTGCGACATCAATAATACTCATCCCATTAATTGGTCCTCTGCTTAAACTATCTACGCTACTTCTAGCCTTCAAAGACGGCGTCTTTGAAGGCTAGAAGTAGCGTAGATACTTTCCTAGCGTAGATACTTTCCTAGCATGACTTTCCTAGCATGACTTTCCTAGCGTAGATACTTTCCTAGCATGACTTTCCTAGCATGACTTTCCTAGCATGACTTTCCTAGCATGACTTTCCTAGCGTAGATACTTTCCTAGCATGACTCTTAGTCTTGGAATTGCTTCTGTAGATTCCTGGCTTTCTCAATACATTGCCAAATATTCTAATCTTCAGAACACTTGTGACTTGACCTGATCTGTCTCTTCCATTACTTTCTTCTTTACCTTTTGTGATCTGTGATGTACAAAAGTTAGCACATACTATACCATGAATTGTCTGGGACACTATGGTGATAATGTCTAGGTGGATTGCTATCTAACTAACCATAGTGCAGGTCACAATATTTAAATTAATAACTAGCTTTGCTTCATAATTTTATTTAAATTAATAACTAGCTTTGCTTCATAATTTTATTTAAATTAATAACTAGCTTTGCTTCATAATTTTTCAGTTGATAAAACTTGCTTAAAAGTTGCATTGATTCATACTAAAACAAATTAAAATCGTTCAAAACTCCTGTCTTAAGTTATGGAAGAAGCAGTAATGAAAAAGGTTCCTGAAATAATACTTTACTGGGTATTTAAGTTGTGTTATGAACTCCAGGAGAAAGTTGTGAGTACAAGTATTGTAAAGTTTAACAACAGTTAATTTAAGACAAATAATTACAAATAGGTAATTAACCTTCACACAAACTATACGAAAAAATAAGAATGAATTAGGAAGGTAGACAGCCACACTGTGAGATCCACCACTGGAGCGCTGAGGGTCACCAGGTCAAACACTGTGAGATCCACCACTGGAGCGCTGAGGGTCACCAGGTCAAACACTGTGAGATCCACCACTGGAGCGCTGAGGGTCACCAGGTCAAACACTGTGAGATCCACCACTGGAGCGCTGAGGGTCACCAGGTCAAACACTGTGAGATCCACCATTGGAGCGCTGAGGGTCACCAGGTCAAACACTGTGAGATCCACCACTGGAGCGCTGAGGGTCACCAGGTCAAACACTGTGAGATCCACCATTGGAGCACTGAGGGTCACCAGGTCAAACACTTCTTTATATTTTCTTGTTTTTTTCTCTCACGTCAGATAATTTTATTACACCTTTATTTGACGTCTTTTTTGCGACAATGTGATGAATGAAATTAAATTAATAAACAGATATTTACAAACAATAACCACATGTTTATTACCTGCTTTATTAAAATTAATATAATGGTTTATAAGATCAGATTTTCCATTTATTTATTAAAATGTAAATATGGGATCTTTCGTGCCAAGTGTTGTTCAGTCTTTGATATATTCACTTAGGACAGTTTTATATGACATTTCCGTAACTAATATATGTTGTTAACACACACTGTACAGCAGTAAATATTCCTTATTAGTGTCTGGCAGGTCTTGATGGAGAGGAAAGTTTGTCAAGTGACACCAGTCAACACCAGATATATTCCTTGATGAGTCACTCACAAAGTGTTTTAAAAATAGTATAGACTTCAGCTAGGTAGTCGCAAGACAATTTGAGTGAAATTTAAATCACGTGCTGAGAATATATTTTTGTCAGTAAGTTTCTGTAAGTTGCTTTCAAAGTTTGTTACTGTGTATAATGCAGCTTAGAACAACTTTTTTTTAACAAGTTGGTCGTCTCCAACCGAGGCAGGGTGACCCAAAAAGAAAGAAAATCCCTCCCAAAAAAGAAAATACTTTCATTATCATTCAACACTTTCACCTCACTCATACATAATTACTGTCTTTGCAGAGGCTCTCAGATACGACAGTTTAGAATAATCACTCCAAACTGCCAATATCCCAAACCTCTCCTTTAAAGTGCAGGCATTGTACTTCCCATTTCCAGGACTCAAGTCCGGCTAACCGGTTTCCCTGAATCCCTTCACAAAATATTACCTTGCTCACTCATTGTTTCTCTTCAGATTCAACCTTTAATCTTCGATGAGGAAGATTACATTATTTTCTGACATGTAACAGTACTCGACCCATTTTCTGTTTCCATCAGTAAGTTTAGTTAATATACATATACGTGTTCAGAGACATAATCCAAACATGTTCCAAAAATATTCCAAAAATGCTCCAGACATTTTCCTAAATTTTCAGTTTCAACCTGGATTCATTTATTGTAATAATATTTTTTCCTGAACTTTCAGTAAGTTGAAAATGTTTTAGCATCAAACTGTTATTTAACCTATAAAATACAATGTTTAAAGTATAAGACTTCTATACATACTTTACTATGACATTGTCGTCAGCAAATATCATGACTTCTATTACTGTTGAGAATATGAAACATCAATAGAAATATTGAACAATAATATATCATTTCAGAGGAAATATAATTCAAGAATGAACAATTGTGTTGCCGCTGTCTAATAAAAATAAGCTTAAGGCAGTTTAATATGCATAAAACAACTATACATCAACATACAAGAATGGTATTGCAAGAAGGGTGAAGTTATAAGAACAGTAACAGTAACATACAAGAGCAGTATAGCAAAACATAAGAACAGTTCAGTCTACAGCAACACAGTAATATACTAGTAAATAAAATTGCAGTGTGAGAGTCATGAACAAGGTCTACAAGCTACTTGTGTGTGTGTAGACGTACATAAATGAAACAAAAAAACAAATTTAAACATATGAAACATAAATAGAAGTCCCAGATTTTTACATAGTAACCTCACCTTGGTGGCCGAGTTGGGTGGCAGCTTAGTCTGGTCTAGCTGGTCTACTGTTCGTGGCTGTCTTGGTGGGTGTAATTACTGGACGCAGTTTTCTGTGTGTCACCTCCAGTAATTCCACCCACCTGGACAGTCTCTACCGTAGACCAGCTAGACAAGGCCTCGTTCCCATCCAGCTAGGTCACTGGGGAGGGACCACAACCGCTGAACCTGGGAAAGTGAGGAAGGGAGTTCATCTGAGGGCCCGCAGATGGTCTTCTGGAGACACGGAACTAGGGGAAGCAAACACACGCGCGCTAACACACACACAAACAAACACACCACACCTAACTATGACCTCACCCAACTATGACCTCACCCAACTATGACCACACCCAACTATGACCACACCCAACTATGACCACACCCAACTATGACATCACCCAACTATGACATCACCCAACTATGACATCACCCAACTATGACCACACCCAACTATGACCACACCCAACTATGACCACACCCAACTATGACCACACCCAACTATGACCACACCCAACTATGACAACACCCATCTATGACCACACCCAACTATGAAAACACCCAACTATGACATCACCCAACTATGACATCACCCAACTATGACATCACCCAACTATGACATCACCCAACTATGACATCACCCAACTATGACATCACCCAACTATGACATCACCCAACTATGACATCACCCAACTATGACATCACCTATGACCATACCTGGGGAAGTGGGGAAGGGAGTTCATCTGAGGGGACACAGATGGACTCCTGGAGACTCACTTCTATGACCACACCCAACTATGACCTCACTTAACTATGACCTCACCTGACTATGACATCACTTGACTATGACCACACCTAACTAGACCAGCTAGATAAGACAAGGTTTCCACCCAGCAAGGAACTCTAGGAAAGTGATTAAGTGTGGTCATAGTTGGGACGCAGATTGAACTAGGGAAGGCATCAAAAAAATGGAATTGTGGAGTGTGGAAGGGTTTAAATCCGGGGGCCCACGGATGGAGACCTGGAAACACCCAACTATGACCACACCCAAGTATGACCACACCCAAGTATGACCTCACATATGACCATACCTGGGGAAGGGAGTTCATCTGAGGGGACACAGATGGACTTCTGGAAACACGGATCTAAGGGAAGCACACACATGACTACATCCGCACAAATTCTTACATCAGCATCCGTATTTTTTCTAAATGAGACATCCGCATCCGCAATCACGATTAAATAAATATCCGCATCCGCGCCAAACAAAGCGGATGTGGCGGATATTATAACCTAAATTACAGAGTTTGCATGTTTGTTTCCCACAAACTTGTTCTTATGCTTTATAAATTATGTAACGTCGAGGTATGACTGGGGAGCTGAGATGATGCCTTGACGATAGACTTTTGGATATCGGAGTCAATGTGTCTGTAGTTTTTAGCGATGAAATTGAGGTCTTGTTTTGGTTTCGTAATTCCTGTTGCAAATTTGAGTTTCTGTGGTTGTCAGTGGACGAGATTTGAATAATTTCAGGTCTTCCTAAACTTTTCCACTGACTATTATTGCAGAGAGTTTGGAGTTTCCTAGTAAGTCTGATTTTCTGTTGAACATTAGCAGAAGACACGACCATCAGGGTTACCACCGCTGATAAAGGAGGTGGTGTCGTAATCTTGAACACTGACGATTACAGGAACAAAATGCTTAATCTACTTAATGACCCAGATACCTACAGACCTCTCACAACAGACCAAGTAGACAACCTCACCAAAACATTTCTTTACAAGACTCGCCGCATTCTGAGGGACTCAGAACAAGGGAAGAAACTTCTACACACCATTCCCAGCAACCCCAGACCTGCCAGAATGTACGGTCTCCCAAAAACTCACAAACCAGGTATCCCATTGAGGCCCATATCCTCTGGAATAGGCAGTGCTCCCCACCAACTCTCAGGAATTCTCGCTAAACACCTCTCCAAACTTTTGGGCACCATCAGTCCAGCACATCTCAAACACTCTGGTGACCTTCTCAATCGCATTCGCAACATCAACATCAGGAACAAGAAACTCTCCAGCCTTGATGTAACATCCCTATTCACCAAAGTACCTACTACACAAGCTATCGTTCTCTTCCAGCCAGTGATTTCAACGACCTTGTGTGGGTTTTACATGTTTCTCTTTCGAAAATCAACTCTTTCAGCAAGCTTTTGGACTACCCATGGGATCGCCACTTAGTGCCGTCCTTGCGAACCTATATATGGAACATATATTAGAGACTGCAGACGACGGGCATTAAACATCTTAAACACACCCAGAGAAGACACTGCCGAGAAGAGATACATAGTCCTCCCCACCAACTCCATTGCCAAACACGTTTCTAACATTTTTTCTAATACCTCATTCCGAGTATCTACCTCCACATCCACAACCATCAAGGATATTACCAGTAACAGACAGGACAAGCTTAAATCCACTGCAGGGGTATACACAATCCCTTGTAATGACTGCAGCAAATTATACGTCGGGGAAACATCCAGAGACCTCCAAACACGTATTTCAGAACACCAGTACGCAGGCAGATCTGACGACATAAGAAATGCCTGTGTTCAACACCGAAATTCACACAACCATTTAATCAACTACAGAAACGCAAGACTCATCGCCAGAGAAGACAACACGCAATACCGAAGAATCCTGGAATCATCACTTATCTGTATATCCAACAATTTCAACCAGAACAACGCCTTCTACAACATAGCTGAACCTATTGCCAAGAAACTTCTACATCGCTATCCCACATAGAACTTAAGAATGGAACACTGCAGAAGGTCTACCCATATACTTGTCCAATCTCTTTTTAAAGCTATACTACTTTGAAGACTGTCACATGCAGCATTCTCCACCTAACCCAGCATTCTCCACCTGACTAAATCCTATAAATACTCTTGTATCTTTTATCCAGGTAGATCTGTTTGTGACTTTATAAAGCCCACTGCGTGGGCGAAACGTTGTCAATAAAGGATCACATTATACTGCTTATGTGTGAATGAATGGTTCAGAGAACCGACGAGTTGGTAAATTAGACACATATGCAACACTTGGGTATCTTTATTGAGGAAACGTTTCGCCACACAGTGGCTTCATCAGTCCATACAAAGGAGAATCGTGAAGAACAGGAGGAGTGTGAGGTTGTCAGTCCCTCAATCTTGAGTCGATGTTGTCAGTCCATCAATCTTGAATAGAATAACAGCATATGAGCAGAGGAAGCTTATATACTCTAGACAGGAGAGGTGCAGCAGTTGTAGGAGGTGTCACATTTGTGAACAAATGTGACAGTGGAGAGTTAGAGGTATCGGGAAGATGGAGAGAATATTTTGAGGATTTGTTAAATGTTGATGAAGACAGGGAAGCTGTGATTTCGCGTGTAGGGCAAGGAGGAATAACATCTTGTAGGAGTGTGGAAGAGCCAGTTGTGGGTGTAGGGGAAGTTCGTGAGGCAGTGGGTAGAATGAAAGGGGGTAAGGCAGCTGGGATTGATGGGATAAAGATAGAAATGTTAAAAGCAGGTGGGGATATAATTTTGGAGTGGTTGGTGCTATTATTTAATAAATGTATGGAAGAGGGTAAGGTACCTAGGGATTGGCAGAGAGCATGCATAGTTCCTTTGTATAAAGGCAAGGGGACAAAAGAGAGTGCAAAAATTATAGGGGGATAAGTCTGTTGAGTGTACATGGTAAAGTGTATGGTAGAGTTATTATTGAAAGAATTAAGAGTAAGACAGAAAGCAGGATAGCAGATGAACAAGGGGGCTTTAGGAAAGGTAGGGGGTGTGTAGACCAAGTGTTTACAGTGAAACATATAGGTGAACAGTATTTGGATAAGGGTAAAGAGGTTTTTGTGGCATTTATGGATTTGGAAAAGGCGTATGATAGGGTAGATAGGGGGGCAATGTGGCAGATGTTGCAGGTGTATGGAATAGGAGGAAGGTTACTGAAAGCAGTGAAGAGTTTTTATGAGGATAGTGAGGCTCAGGTTAGAGTGTGTAGGAGGGAAGGGGACTATTTCCAGTAAAAGTGGGCCTTAGACAAGGATGTGTGATGTCACCGTGGTTGTTCAATATATTTATAGATGGGGTTGTAAGAGAAGTGAATGCGAGGGTCTTGGCAAGAGGTGTTGGGCTAAAAGATAAAGAAGCAAATACAAAGTGGGAGTTGTCACAGTTGCTTTTTGCTGATGACACTGTGCTTTTGGGAGATTCTGAAGAGAAGCTGCAGAGGTTGGTGGATGAATTTGGTAGGGTGTGTAAAAGAAGAAAATTGAAAGTGAATATAGGAAAGAGTAAGGTGATGAGGATAACAAAAGAATAGGTGACGAAAGATTGGATATCAGATTGGAGGGAGAGAGTATGGAGGAGGTGAATGTATTCAGATATTTGGGAGTGGACATGTCGGCGGATGGGTCTATGAAGGATGAGGTGAATCATAGAATTGATGGGGGGAAAAGGGTGAGTGGAGCACTTCGAGTCTGTGGAGACAAAGAACCTTGTCCATGGAAGTAAAGAGGGGAATGTATGAGAGTATAGTTATACCAACGCTCTTATATGGGTGTGAAGCATGGGTGATGAATGTTGCAACGAGGAGAAGGCTGGAGGCAGTGGAGATGTCATGTCTGAGGTCAATGTGTGGTGTGAATATAATGCAGAGAATTCGGAGTTTGGAAATTAGGAGGAGGTGCGGGATTACCAAAACGATTGTTCAGAGAGCTGAGGAGGGTTGTTGAGGTGGTTTGGACATGTAGAGAGAATGGAACGAGACAGAGTGACTTCGAGAGTGTATAAATCTGTAGTGGAGGGAAGGCGGGGTAGGGGTCGGCCTAGGAAAGGTTGGAGGGAGGGGTAAAGGAAGTTTTGTGTGCGAGGGCTTGGACTTCCAGCAAGCATGTGTGAGCGTATTTGATAGGAGTGAATGGAGGCATATGGTTTTAATACTTGACGTGCTGTTGGAGTGTGAGCAAAGTAACATTTATGAAGGGATTCAGGAAACCGGCAGGCCGGACTTGAGTTCTGGAGATGGGAAGTACAGTGCCGGCACTCTGAAGGAGGGGTGTTAGTGTTGCAGTTTTATAACTGTAGTGTAAATCACCCTTCTGGCAAGACAGTGATGGAGTGAATGATGATGAAAGTTTTTCTTTTCGGGCCACCCTGCCTTGGTGGGAATCGGCCGATGTGTTAATAAAAAAAAAAATATATATATATATGCATATATATATATATATATATATATATATATATATATATATATATATATATATATATATATATATATATATATATATATATATATATATACATACGCGGTACCATGGTCTTGTGTGTCGTAAATCCGAGGGAAAGATTGCAAGACATGAAGAGGTTAATAACATTATCAAGAGGAGCCTCACAACAGCCGGATGCCCAGCAGTAAGGGAACCACCCCAACTATGCAGATCTGATGGCAACCAAAAGCGTCCAGATGGTATCACCCTTCAAGCCTGGACAGACGGCAAGCAGGTGGTGTGGGACTACACATGTGCATCTACCTTGGCTGATACCTATCTCCAGTACACCAGGGAGGAAGGAGGGGCTGCTGCCACCTTCAGGGAGTCCCAGAAGTCGAGAAAATATGGAGAACTTGCCCATCATTATATGTTTGTTCCCATAGGCTCAGAGACCCTTGGCTCATGGGGAAAGAGTGCATCTAAGTTCCTCAAGGAGCTGGGCAAAAGACTCAACAGGGTAACTAGGGATCCCAGGGCAGCTAGTTTTCTGTTCCAGCGACTCAGCGCTGCTGTTCAGAGGGGTAATGCATGCTGTATTCTGGGCACGCGCACCAGCTCGGAAGAGCTGGATGAGATTTTCGCATTATAATCAGTGACAAAGATGTAACAATATGTACTAGACATGTATCTCTCACCTCGTGTACTGTATATGCCATCTTTATATCAACAATGTATCTCTCAAATCTTTTGTACCATATTATGTTTTATATACATATATATATATATATATATATATATATATATATATATATATATATATATATATATATATATATATATAAATATATATATATATATGCAAAGATCCCAGTAAACATGTGATATCAAAATATGCAAAAAAACCACTATGAAAATAGAAGAATTAAGGCTCGACTACCACATTATCAAGGAACTATAAAGGAAACGTGAGAAGAAGGATTATAAAGGGCAGAATACACTCAGTCACATCACACTAACAAAGACAACACTCACAGTAGCTAACAACGCACGACTCTGTGAAGAGGAACATAGAAGGACCGAAACTCTTCCCAAGAATTAAGATTAGTCCATCTTATCATTAAATTCTTCCCAAATTTTATTAATTATAAATGAATCCAATTTATATAAACCAAAAGAAATATTCATATTATTTTAAAACTGCTTTTAATGAAACATGATTCTATTATACTTCAACCATGGACTTGCTAGTCTTTCAGCATTTTGAAAATCAATTGGATGGTTGTCTTCACATGAATAAATAGAGCATTAGAATCTTGTCCAGTTCCTAATGCTATATTTATGTTGTTTTATCTTAGTTCAAGACTTTTTACAGTTTGACCATTAAACTTTATCGCATATTTTCAGGAATCTTATGACACATCGTCAGCATTTTGGATTTATCAAAAGTCTTTTATGTATCAAGATTTTAAATACAACTTTGATATTAAAATTCTTAAGAAAGAAGGCATATCAACCAGTTTTCATGGTAAGGGAGAACCAACATATTTTGGTTGAATAAGGTTGGTTGTCCCTTTTGATTGTAAGTATTTTAGCTATTTTAAAGATTTATCAATTATGTTTCTTGGGTATTTTAAATCATTAGTATTTCATAAATTTTAGAGATTTCTTCATCTGAACTCTGGACTACAAATGTAAAGCTCAAAACATAGAGAGAAAACCGACACTTAACTCTATCTTGATGTGAAGAGTAATAGTGTACATAGGAACAATTATTTGTAGGTTTTCTGTAAATTTTAAATTTAAAATCAATGTTACCCTTAATAATAAAATCATCTAGGAAGGGCAATGAGTTATTTACTTCAAATTCAACAGTAAAATTTATAGAATGAGCTATGTACATTATTACTCTTCACATCAAGATAGAGTTAAAGTGTCGGTTTTCTTCTATGTTTTTGAGAGCTTTACGCATTTGTAGTCCAGAGTTCATAGATGAAGAAATCTCTAAAATTTATGAAATATCTAATGATTTAAAATACCCAAGAAACATAATTGATAAATCTTTTAAAATAGCTAGAAATACTTTTTACAATCCAAAAAGGGACAACCAACCTTATTCAACCAAAAATATGTTGGTTCTCCCTTACCATGAAAACTTGGTTGATATGCCTTCTTTTCTTAAGAATTTTAATATCAAAGTTGTATTTAAAAATCTTGATACAGTAAAAAGACTTTGATAAAAAATTCCCCCAAAATGCTGACGGATGTGTCTATAAGATTCCTGTAAAATATGCGATAAAGTTTATTATGGTCAAACTGGTAAAAGTCTTGAACTAAGATTAAAACAACATAAATATAGCATTAGAACTGGACAAGATTCTAATGCTCTATTTATTCATGTGAGAGATTTTAACCATCCAATTGATTTTCAAAATGCTGAGAAGGTTGTATCAAGCAAGTCCATGGTTGAGAGGAATATAATAGAATCATGTTTCATTAAAAGCAGTTTTGAAAATAATATGAATATTTCTTTTGGTTTATATAAATTGGATTCATTTATAATTAATAAAATTTGGGAAGAATTTAATGATAAATTGGACTAATCTTAATTCTTGGGAAGAGTTTCAGGTCCTTTCTTATGTTCCTCTTCACAGAGTCGTGCGTTGTTACGCTACTGTGAGGTGTTGTCTTTGTTAGTGATGTGACTATGAGGTGTATTCTGCCTTTATAATCCTTCTTCTCACGTTTCTATAGTTCCTTGATAATGTGAGTAGTCACGAAAGCGCTTGGAATTCTTCTATTTTTCATAGTGGTTGTTTTGCATATTTTGATATCACCTGTTTACTGTGATCTTTTGCATATATATATATATATATATATATATATATATATATATATATATATATATATATATATATATATTATATATATATATATATATATATATATATATATATATATAAAGACTTTCCACAGGAAAGGTTTCGAATGTCTCCGTGCAAAGTCAAATTTCCAGGTAACGAATCTGGTCCAACTTACGGAACGAGAAAAGCTGTGCTGAAGCGATGACCTGACCGAGGATGTCACCTCCTTGATAACGTTGACGAGGCGCAGGACAGTTGTTTGAAGTTTCTGAGAAAGAGGGAAGCACAGTATCAAAATATCCAGCGTTCATGAGGAAACTATTCTGAGGAACAGGACATGGAATGGCAGGAAAAGATGACAAAGGGATGGAAGTAAAGGCAAAACCTTGGTAGTGGATGAGACAGGAGGGAAGGATGAGAGGGGAAACAGGGTGCAAGATGGAAGGAAAAGGAGGATGGAGTAAAGGAGTGAAAGCAGGGTGGAGGATGGGAGGAAAGGCAATGAGGGGGGAAGGCAATGTAAGGGATGGAAGTCTTGATAGGTATGAGAGGGAATGCTGGGAGGGGAAGGGAAAGGAGGGCGGGACAGAGAAAGACGAGGCACAGCTTAATTTGCATGTCACATGATTGCTGTAATAGGTGGCAAGACGGGGGAAAGGGAAGAACAGAGGGAGGGAGAAAGAGGAAGACAAGAACAGGAGGCGATAAAAGTCAAAGTGCACGAATACAAGTGGAAGGAAAGAGGGCAATAAGAGAGGGAGGGAGGGAGAAAGAAAAAGAGAGAGAGAAGAGAGGGGGATTGAGAGAGAGAGAGAGAGAGAGAGAGAGAGAGAGAGAGAGAGAGAGAGAGAGAGAGAGAGAGAGAGAGAGAGAGAGAGAGAGAGAAGGGGGGTAGGGAGAATTAAGGTTACTAACGAAAGAAGAGGAAGACAGAAAGATGAGTAGTAGTGAGAGAAGAGAAGGAAGGTGTTGAGCAACATGTGCCGCTTCATGACACGGATGGAGCCTAATTCCTCCCCTAATTACCCCGAAATGGTTTCTTGATTAAATTATAAAGCAGACCGTCGCAAATTCCTGGAGGCTGTGGAGCGGTTGTTACCCTTCAGGGAAGGAGGGTGCCGTAATGCTGCTAAATAGCTCTTGATCAGAGGAAATGGAGCCACACAAACATTTGTTACTTAACTAGACATGACCGAGTTCCTTCACACCCAGCCTCGTGGGTTCTATCATATCTGTTCTTCACCCAGGTCAGTCCACCATCTACCCTCCCTCAGGCTAAACAAATATCTCCTGACATAACTTTCTCTTGTGTTCTCATTACTCTGTTTTTCCTTTCTTAAACACTCCTTCCTTCCTTCCCTCTTCACTGTATCATGTCTTCTGAATATGTTTCACGTTGTAATCACATTTCCCCTGGTATATATATATTTTAATCTGGCGTAACCATTAATTCGGGCCTACTGGGCCTACTGGCCCATGCGAGACAACACCTCTGGTCACATTCACTTAAGGAAGGAGCACGGCATCTGACCAAGTAGCACAAGCTAGTCATGTCCAACTCACACCGACTCATGTACCTATCAAATCTATTTTTAAAACTACACAACGTATGTCTGTACTCAGGAGTTTGTTCCAGTCATCCACAACTCTATTACCAAACCAGAGGGATCCACCTAGTTTCTTCCCATGCATTACCAGTTACTATTTTGCAGGATTTCTTTATGAATATGTTGTTACTTTTTTTTTTTAACTTGTGCGAACTTTAGTCAACGTAATTTTTACATAGCAATTTTTGATGAAGATCTTTTATTTACAAAATTCCATTATAATATACTCGATATCTGTACAAATGCTTTATTTACTGATAAAGATTAAGTTGGTAGACAGCAACCACCCAGGGAGGTACTACCGTCCTGCCGGTGACTGAAACAGAAATCTGAAACTTTTTTTACATGATGGTAGGTTGCTGGTGTCTTTTTCTGTCTCATAAACACGCTGGATAACAGGTATCTGCTACTTCTACTTACACTTTAGGTCACACTACACAGGCATGCCAGGCATATATATACATACACACATCTAGGTTTTCTTCTTTTTCTTAATAGCTCTTGTTTTTTTTTATTTTCTCTATTGTCCATGGGAAGGGGAAAAAGATCTTTCCTCCGTAAGCCATGCGTGTCTGCTCAAGTGCCATTACCGAGCGATTCACTCCTTAAGGGAAAATGTCAATGGTTAGTCTATTTCAGACCCCCAAAAATACTTTCACAAGCACTGACAATATTATACTTAAATAAATGTACGATTTCCGGGGTTTACGAAACTCGGGGGTCCACTGTATGGACAAATATACTAGCTCCTTAAATGAGGAATAATCACAGACAACACTACTATTGCATACCCCACCTTCCTCCTAACATTTCTAAGCAACCAATGGAATAGTATAGTAAGATCTCTTTTAGACTCCATGATGAGGCATCAATGAAGTAACTACACTGAAATGCTGACTGGCCTACAGAATTTTCCAATGCCAATGGTACTGATGAATGGATAGACATTTTCTAAACAAAATACAAAGACTTTGTATAACACTGTCCCATAAAAACTACACAGATCACTAATAAACAACTAGGTTGCCTGAGGCCTACCAACAACATTCTAAGATCCACTGATGAAACATCAATATGAAAAACAATATAGACATGGCTTAACACGTTTCAGGGTTATTGACGTACTAGTATGGCTTACGCCCTGGGGTTATTGACGTACTAGTACGCCCTAAATTCTATAGCGCCCTCAAATCAAGCAGAAACAAGCTGTTAGGCCTAAATGTGATGAATGGATCTGTACGGTCAGTGTGCGCAGTATAAAAAAATTCCTGCACCACACAGTGCATAATGAGGAAAAAGCTCTGACAGTGTTTTGGTTTCAAACAAGCGACTTTGCAGTCTATTATTTTCGTATGGTATTTATTGATGTATTTTCGTTTTCTTGGTCTCATTTGATAGATTGGAAGATATATTACAGAAATAGAGATGATTTTTGATTGGTTTGACAGCGACAAAAGTACCTTGAAATTGAGCTCAAAGTAGCGAAAATGTTGATTTTGGCCCGATGTTCAAGGAAGTAAACAAATCACACAATGCATCAATACACATTAACTGGCAAGTCTAATATTCATGCACAAGTGCTCTAATATTATTTATACTATTTTACAATGATGCAGTTGTATACATAACAGTAAATCTTCTATTTTTTCTGAGATTAAAAATTCAAAATGAAAAGCAAAAGTAATGTAAGAGGGCCTGGAAACGTGACTAATGAACAGAAGACGTTAATTTAGTGCCAGGAATGTCTGCCTTGTTTATTCTGGACCCTATTTTGAAATTGGCATCGTTTGAAATTTGTGTGAAATTGGCCAAATTGCCATTTTCTGACCATATTCTGGGTAGTTGTAATTGGTAAATAGGCGGTTTCTTGTGCTCAATTGATAGAAGAAATGGAGTTCTTGAAATAGCTATAATTTTAGTTGACTGAAACATTGGAATTTGCCGAAAATAGGGCTCAAAGTGGGCGAAATCGCCGATACATAAGTGTCATGGCTACCGCTAACCCGAAGCATAATTTCGTTAGTTTTTCGATCAAATTTCGTAATTTTTTGTGGGCGTTATATTGGAAAAGATTCTCTACATTTCATAAGAAAAAGTAATTTTTTTTTTAGATTCTTGGACCCTGAGAACGAGTTTCGGAGACCCCCTTGGACCCTGAGGGTTAATAACTAAAGAATTTATTAAACACTATCGTCAGTCCTCACCAAACTAATAAGAAAGTCACGCAACTGTACTATTCTAATAGATTCACTGAAATGAGAGGAGATATAAAAAAGACCTGGAAGACTCTCTCTCTCAGACCTTTGGCACCCACAAGCTGAACAAAGCTTGAGATATTGTCCCTAACTAAACCAACTGAACTGCAACTCCAGCCTATTGACACAGTTAACAAGGTAAATGACTTCTTCTCAACCATAGGATCAAAGTCTCACCAGTAAAATTCCAGGCACCAATACCTGATTACCTAGATGGAAACTTCCCAACATCTCTCTCTATCTTGCACAAACCAAGCCCACTGAAGTCACCATGATTATTAATTTACTAAAATAAATCAGGAAATTAGCTCTTGTCCTCTCACCCACCATTATGTTACTCTAACAAATCACTAGAGATCAGCACTTTCCTGACATTACTCAAGATGGCAGGGGTTACACCAATACACAAGGTGGAGACCCAACAGATGTAAACTTCCAGTGATATCCTGAGTTTCGTATAGCTCCCAACTCGAACAATTATGTAAGTGTATTATTGTAAGTGCTTTTGTAAGTGTATTTTTAGGGGTCTGAAATGGACTAATTTGTACATTATTCCTTATGGGAACAAATTCGTTCAATGTGGCACTCGAACAGCCTTCTGGAACGAATTATGGCTGAAACTCGGGGTACCACTGTATATGCCAATATCAAACTTACTTTGCTGTCCAAAATCTTTAAGAAACTCATTCACAAGGGTATATACTCCTTCATAACATCACAAAGCATTCTCAACCCCTGCCAGTTTGGCCTCAAGAGAAAAAAGCACAAATGATGCAATTATAAAAATGAATATCCGCTAGGATTCTTTATGTCGACCTAAGGAAAGCTTTTGATACAGTAGACCACAGCATCTACTTCACAAACTTGAAGTCATTATGGTATAAGGAGCCATGAACTTGCATATATAAAAATCTTACCTTATTAATAGACAGCAATACATCTCTATTAAGTACACAACTTCCTCAAACAAGACCTCTGGACAGTGGTGTACCACAGGGAAGCATCCTTGGCTCCCAACTTTTCCTTTTATACATCAACGACCTTCCAAATGGATCGCAACAACTTAGACCTATTCTCTTTACTGATGACACAACATTTGTCATCTGCCACCTAATCTTGCCTTACTCCAACACTATTGTTAATGAAGAGCTTGTAAATTATCATTCTGGATGACTACCAATAAACACATAACACTGACAAAACCTATACAATGGTACCTCTACTTATGAACAAAATTCGTTTGCACCTTGACAGCAACTTGAAATTCAACACCCATATATCAGCACAACAAAAAACAGTATAAAAACAAGTTGGCATCCTTTCAAAGATACATTTTTATGTACCACAAACAGCACTACTCACATTATAATTCAATGATCTACCCATATGTCACCTATGCTATTTGTGCCTGGGGATCCACAACAGCAATTCACCTAAAGCCAATAATAACCCAACAAAATGCTGCAGAACGAATGATCACACAATCATAACACTGGACAACATTTCCCCCACTCTTAAAAGACCTAAATCTACTCACTATACAAGGAAACATTTCACTCTTACTACTGTGCATCCTAAATTAAAAGAACAATAAATTTTAATATTAAGCCCGACCTGAAGCACTTTCTTAACAGTTGCAATAGAACCCCATACACATAATACTAGGCAGAAAAATCTCTGATATTCCCCGTGTCTGGCCTAAATCTCTTCAAAAATGCAATGTACATAAAAAGGGCCAAAATCTCTGGAACTCTCTGCCGGAAATCTCCAGAAGAACTGTCTCAGCCAGCATTGTCAAAACTACCATTAAAAAACACCTTCTCTCCTAACATATCCCAGCATCAGCTATGTAAACTACATTTCCATATTCTCAATGTCCCGAACACATATAAAACAATATACTGTAATCTAATTCTCAATATGTGTAATCCTCCCAAACATCAAAATACTGTATCCCCTCTGTTACAATGCTAGAATCCTCATCACCTATAATCATAATCAAACCAGTAATTCCTTAAACAATTAAACTTGATAAAGCCATATATAGCATGAACTAATAGGATATTCAAGTCTCTTGTATTCATTGTAACTCCTAAATTTATACTTACACTCACCTAAGTTAGTCTTAAGTTTGCCCAAAATGCTCTGCATATTAGCACTTCGGGGTCGGTGCCGTAGTAGTACGTTTTACAAGCAGGAGTTGGTGCCGTACTAATTACGCGTAAATTCTAGCGGCTTCAAATTCGCTGGGAAACAGCTGGTAGGCCTAGGGATGAGAGAAGGGGTTTCCCCGGTCAGTGTGCGCAGGGGGAAAAAAAATGAGAAAGGGGGTTTTTTTTTGGGGGAAATTTTTTCATAAATCTCAGCATCCTTGCAGCAAAAAACTCCTCAAAAAATTGGGACATTTTTTTTCCCCCCAGTGACGCTAACAGTGATGGGGTGTCAAAAAAGGGGTGATTTTCAAGGTTTTGGGGGTTGCCCCCCAAAAACAAGTGACCATAATCCGGTAAAAGTGGGAAAACCCCAGCCCCCCCCAAACCCCCCCCCACCCGGGGCTTGGAGTCTTTTTCCCGGCCGTTGTACCAAACGAAGGGGGAAACCCCTATTTACTTTCCCCCGGACTCAGATGTGAGCAATGGTGAAAATTTGATAGTGACTATAATTAAGCCCTTAAAATATAGTTACCCCCGGGTGAGGGCATATTCACCATGAAGCGTGGGTATATACCCCCTTATATCCTCGGGTTGTGTATATTTTTAAAAGGGTTAGGAGTACACCCCTGGGCGTACAACAGTAAGTGATGTGAAAATGAAGATGATAGCGTTCAATTGGTATGAAATGTCATGAAACTGGTGGTGGTGGTGGTGGTCCCCCGGGGCCCCGAGTGGACCATGCTGAACCCCCCCCGCTGGTCATCATTACAAAAAAGGGCCCCCTCACCCCCCCAACCCCCATTTCCCCCCCGTAAATATCCAGTACCCACCAGCGGGGCCCACCTGGGTTGGGGAAGCTGCAAATTTTTTTCCCAATCCCCATCAGTTTTTTTTAAAATACGTGGATTACGCCCATCTTTTCACCGGGGAAAACTGCCCCCTGAACTGGAATGTTTCCAGTTATTCTTTGGAACCCCCGATAGACATTATCATCAGGAAAGCAACAATCCGATTACACAATGGGAAACACGATTTCTTTCACCAAAATCATCTAAACCCGTGGAAGGGGGAAAAACTTGGCAAAGGGGGTTTTTTTTTCTTTGCCACAATAATGCTTATCCACATTGTAAACACCCTACAAATTTTGGTCAACAACAGATTGTTAAAACCCGCTTTCAGTGATATTATACCAGTGAATCGGGTTTTTTTTTCTCTACGCATGTTTTTTTTTTCAGGCCCGACAGAACCGACAGGTTATATAAGATTAAAAAGTGTTTCTGTATCTTGTCCCCCGGGGGAAAAATGCCACTGAACTGGAATGTTTCCAGTTATTCTTTTTTGGGAAACCCCCGATAGCATTATCATCAGGAAACAACAGTACTTGATTACACAATGGCAAACACGTTCTTTCACCAAAATCCTCTACACCAGTGGAAGGGAAAAACTTGGCAAGTTATCTTTTCTTTGCCACAATAATGCTTATCCACATGTGTATAAGCACCGTATCAAATCATATTGGTCAACAGACAGTTTTGCAACACCAGCTTTTAGTGATATTATACCCCGTGAATCGATTTGTGCACTGCACCATGTTACATTTTTAGGCCTGAAGAACCGACGGTTTATAAGATTAAATGTGTTTCTTTTCTGAAAGAAATTCAATATTTCAGTTTCGACTTTTTTGGTCCCCAAACACACCCTTTTTGTAAATTTTATTTTTAAATGCTTTTGAATGACTTTTAGGGGTCTAAACAGACTAGTCTATTTTTCATTATTTCTTAAGGAGATAAATTCGTTTGGGAATGGCATTTAACAGCATTCTGGAATGAAAAATATGAAAAAGGTACCACTGTATTTTATTCCTTCAGGAAACTTGTTATTGCAAATCACTGATTCTGTTCAAAGGTAGACTGTCATTCAACAGTATATAAAGCAAAAAAAACCCCTTTGGGGTTTAAAATTGTTTTTTCTTTTGATTGCTACAGTGGTCTTGTATTGGGTTTGTGTACCGGGGAAACATTTTTAAAATACCAGGAAGTTTGGGGGATCTCTGGTGATTGGTTGAACAATGATGGAACCATATCTTGGCAAGGGGATATATTTATACTGATAAATATATACTGATTTTGGAGTGAACTGACAGATGTGGGGAACAGTTTTCAAATTTTTATAATCAAATAGAAAGGGTAAACCAAGGGGTTATACAGCGCTGCAGGGTTTTTTTTAGGGTGCAGGAGAGTGGTTGTAAAAAAGGGGGGTGGACGTTGTAGGGGGTTTTGGGGGGCTAGATGGCGGTGGGTAGTGCAGGGGGGGGTGGGAAAAAGATCGAAAGGGGGGCTGAGGGGGGTGCTGAGGATAATCTTAAGTTTTGTAGAATCAGTTTCTGTAAAAAAAAACAAGAGAGTCAGGATTAAAAAAGGGGCCATCTGCAAAAAAGGGAAAGGGAAAGAAAGGGCCGCAAGAAAAACTCGTTGAAAAAAATTCCGTGCTCGTTGATAGGGGGGCATCCCCAAAAAGGGTATTCGAACAGACCGGAAAACCCCCCAATGCTCACAAAAGGGCAGGGCCCCCCCATGAATACCTGAGTAAGGCAAATGTGGCCCATCGAAGCGGGGGGGAGATTTCCCAACCTCGACATTGGTGACAAGGGAAAAGGCCCAAAAACCCATAAACCCGGGTTTTTAAAAAAATGAAGTTTGTTATTCAGATCAGACCAGCGTTTTAACGTGCCCAAGATGGGTAGCAA
>WNWK01025389.1:0-27500 GCA_009830355.1 Cherax destructor | reverse complement strand
TAGTAGTAGTAGTAGTAATAGTAGTAGTAGTGGTAATAGTAGTAGTAGTAATAGTAGTAGTAGTAGTAATAGTAGTAGTAGTAATAGTAGTAGTAGTAGTAATAGTAGTAGTAGTAATAGTAGTAGTAGTAGTAATAGTAGTAGTGTTACAAGTTGATACACCTGCTGCACGCCATTACCTGCCTTAATGACGCCCTGCGTAAGGCTCATTTAAGGCAGCCTCGATCAACGTGTTCTACGCCTCTCGTTACGCATTGCTCCCTAATCTAAAATAGCCTCTAATGACTTTGTTTATACTGGTCATTTTCTAGAGTTTATTTAAGCATAATTATTATTATTATTATTATTATTATTATTATTATTATTATTATTATTATTATTATTATTATTATTATTATTATTATTATTATTATTATTATTATTATTATTATTATTATTAAGGTACAGTAAAACAGCCTGTAATGACATTTTCCATAGGGTTTATTTTCCAAAATTTAGTCTGAGCTCTAATTTCTATTAATAATTTTTTGGCAGCCTAAGCAATAAGCACCTCTAATGACTCCGTCTTTAAGACTGGCTTTCCCGTGCTTTATTTTTAGCATCTTTACGTGTGGCCAGATACGCTATTTTGCGTCTTAATGACCCTGTCTATGAAGCTCATTTTCGCTCAGCCTCTCGCAAGATATTTATTATTATTGTTATTATTACTCGCCGTCTCTGTTACGCTATTAACGGCATTAATGACAGGATGTTTAAGGTTCATTTCACCTTGCGAAACGACTACTGGTTCGGCCACGCGAATACGACCGCTAACGGCCCTGCCCATAAGGGTTATTTTGAGGTTTTAAGGTCCGGGTTATTATATGGGGGGGGGGAAGTCTGTAAAGGCATAACTGCATTGACTTCTGATTAATTGAGTCAGAGGCGATAATTGCCTTCAATTATCGATAATTACTCTGTGAATTATCATAGGTGTAGTTAGCCGTCTTGTGTGTGGAGGGGAGAGGGGGGGGTCCTCTGTAATTACTGAGGTCTTGGGGGGACCCCCCGAGCTGAGGTGGGGTCTTCCCCCGGTGGTCTTAATTACGCCAGTGTGGTTCCCGCTAATTAACAAACTCACGATAATTATCTTTTTCTTAGCCGGAATTATCAAGATTATGACGTGGGGAGGACCCCCTCGATGCTTGATGAGGAGGGGGAAGAAGGGAGGGGCTTTTCGCTCCAAGGAATTGGAGTCGCCTTTCTTCCTTCCTGGGATCAAATGGTTCGAAAAGACACGTGAGTGAACGTTTCGGTCCCAGGAGCGATACGTCTTCCAATGAATGTGTCAGTGAGTAACATATTTCGTGACTGTTGAAGGATATTGCAAGATTTGCAACAACTTTCCTGCAACAAGACTCATTATGGACTTTGTTTTGTTCTGTTGCAACTTGTCAGGGTGTTGCAAGGAGTGCAACACTGTGTGTGTGTGACCTGTGAGATCCATCACTGTGTGTGACCTGTGAGGTACATCACTGTGTGTGACCTGTGAGGTCCATCACTGTGTGTGACCTGTGAGGTCCATCACTGTGTGTGATCTGTGAGGTCCATCATTGTGTGTGACCTGTGAGGTCCATCATTGTGTGTGACCTGTGAGGTCCATCATTGTGTGTGACCTGTGAGGTCCATCACTGTGTGTGACCTGTGAGGTCCATCACTGTGTGTGACCTGTGAGGTCCATCATTGTGTGTGACCTGTGAGGTCCATCACTGTGTGTGATCTGTGAGGTCCATCATTGTGTGTGTCCTGTGAGGTCCATCACTGTGTGTGACCTGTGAGGTCCATCACTGTGTGTGACCTGTGAGGTCCATCATTGTGTGTGACCTGTGAGGTCCATCACTGTGTGTGACCTGTGAGGTCCATCACTGTGTGTGACCTGTGAGATCCATCACTGTGTGACCTGTGAGGTCCATCACTGTGTGTGACCTGTGAGATCCATCACTGTGTGACCTGTGAGGTCCATCACTGTGTGTGACCTGTGAGGTCCATCACTGTGTGTGACCTGTGAGGTCCATCACTGTGTGTGACCTGTGAGGTCCATCACTGTGTGTGACCTGTGAGGTCCATCATTGTGTGTGACCTGTGAGGTCCATCACTGTGTGTGACCTGTGAGGTCCATCACTGTGTGTGACCTGTGAGGTCCATCATTGTGTGTGACCTGTGAGGTCCATCACTGTGTGTGATCTGTGAGGTCCATCATTGTGTGTGACCTGTGAGGTCCATCACTGTGTGACCTGTGAGGTCCATCACTGTGTGTGACCTGTGAGGTCCATCACTGTGTGTGACCTGTGAGATCCATCACTGTGTGACCTGTGAGGTCCATCACTGTGTGTGACCTGTGAGGTCCATCACTGTGTGACCTGTGAGGTCCATCACTGTGTGACCTGTGAGATCCGTCAGAATCGATAAATTAGACACATGTACAACACTTGGGTATCTTTATCGTGCAAACGTTTCGCCCCACAGTGGCTTCATCAGTCCTGTACTAAGAAGAATAGTGAATATCAGAAGAAGATTGAGGTAATCAGTCCCTTAGCCTGGAGTCGATATAATCAGTCCATCAGTCATGATCTCAATTAAGACTGATGGACTGATTACATACACTCCATCAGAATTGTTGTGGTCATCTGTGTGTCTTTGCATAGCAATACACTAACAATACCAAGGCAGAAAGTGTCCTCATCGCTAATAACCTTGATGCCCTCACGTCCGAAAGCTGTCACCTGCTGAGGAATGATTGCAACATGAGTGTTCTTCTTTGGAGGACTCTCCTATTGCGTATCTCTGTAGGTACAGAAGATCCCCCAGTAGGAACTACAGTGTTAGGGATGTCTGTCTGTTGCAGTGACCTCAGACGTTGTTCACATGTCTGTTCAGACTTAATTAATGTTATTGTTAAATTCTGAACCCATGTGTGGATTATTCATCACTATTTATATTTGAGTTTATTGTACTTACAGGAAGCTTTCATAATACAAAATACTTGAAGCTTATAAAATGCATACTACAAAATACTTACAAAATACAAAATACAGTAGACCTTCTCACAATGCCATGCTACCCATCACGATTCTTGTCTGAACGTTATTGAAATATTTAAAGAGTCCTTTCATAGTGCGAGAAAACTCTTGATATCACTAAATATAACCAAGGAAATTAAAATAGAATGTGAAATTATGACAGTAATCTGCGTAGATTTTCACACTGTGCTCGCTGGGCCGCAGCGCCAGCCTATACACAACATTACCTGGAGTTTACCTGGAGAGAGTTCCGAGGGTCAACGTCCCCGCGGCCCGATCTGTGACCAGGTCTTCCTATATAATAAATGTTTTCCAAGATTTGCATAAATCACCTGCATGAAAACACGTTGAAGAGAATATTCAGTGCATTAATATCAAGAACCCTCGAAACTTCTGTAGAAAAAGACAAGAACTCCATTGGAAATAAGTCAAATAATCTACACATAAATACAGTTATATAATAATTTATATAACTGTATTTATTTGTACCTTTATCTGAGTAAACTTACTTAACTGTATTCCGATTATTATTAACCCAGAAGGCTAATAATCCAGAATCGTAATAATGTTGTCATTACACTAATTACACATTCTCGTGCCTTTAAGAGCCATGTATTCACTCTAGTCGCGTTCCTACAATCACTGACTGGTGATACAATGTTGAAAAGTTGTGTAATGGAGGAACGATCATGACCGAGGCGCAGTTACCACACAGTCGTTTGTGTGTATAGCACCAGCAGCACCAGCAGCACCAGAAGCAGCACCACAGCAGCACCACAGCAGCACCAGCAGCAGCAGCAGCACCAGCACCAGCACCAGCACCAGCAGCAGCACCAGCACCAACAGCAGCACCAGCAATACCAACAGCACCAGCAGCACCAGCAGCAGCAGCACCACCACCACCACTAGCACCACCACCACTAGCACCACTACCACCACCACCATTAGCACCACTACTACCACCACCACCACCACCACCACCACCACCACCACTACCACCACCACCACCACCACTAGTGGTGTATTGAGTCATACTGACCATTAGTCGACACCTGTGTACATGTCCCGGACACAGCCTAAGACACCACTGACAACACCACGTACATCTCCCGGACACAGCCTAAGACACCACTGACAACACCACGTACATCTCCCGGACACAGCCTAAGACACCACTGACAACACCACGTACATCTCCCGGACACAGCCTAAGACACCACTGACAACACCACTCACATGGCATAAGTTATAAAGGTCTTTTAAAATTCAATAACAACAACAGCCTCCCACTACTACATATATTACCATACTACTGTATTTATTGCAGTACTACTGCATTTATCACAATTCTACTCTATTTCTGTATTTTTTCTTGTTTTTTTAATTTCTCAAATACATTCACCCATACATCTTTGTTAAGTAAATATGGCTTTATTTTTACAGATGTTTACATGTTGATGCCAGTGAGAGGAGGGGAGAGACGGGGGGCTCTCTTGATCCAGGAAACCAGACCTCACCTTCCTTGGATCATATCCCCAGGGCGCTGTATGACCACCTTCCCCCCCACCTTACAGGTTTGTCACACGAACCATCGTGCCCTCATCTTTCTGGCACCTGGCACTGGTCTGCTTGGTGCCATCTCATCGTAGCTACAAGCGTTCCACCGAACGGGTCTTCCTGGACATCTTACTCATATCTGCAACACTGCAAGCTCCTAATGATGTGTTGATTGCAACACGGAAGGAGTTGAACTGCTAGTATATATTAGGATGTAAAGGAAGGTTCAGTGAGTAAGTTCTGACGTATCTAAGTACTTTGATAAATATTGAGTGGGAAGTTGAGACGTCCTAAGGACGTGACTCTCTTCTTCTTCTTCTTCTTCTTCTTCTATTCTTCTTCTTCTTCTTCTTCTTCTATTCTTCTTCTTCTTCTTCTTCTTCTTCTTCTTCTTCTTCTTCTTCTTCTTCTTCTTCTTCTTCTTCTTCTTCCCGGATATTCTCTGCCTTAAACAATAATATATTACTTACGAGAATATTTAATTTCTGGAATGTCTACCCGCATGATGAGAGTTTCACAAAAATACAAAATACTTACAATCTACAGTAGAGCTGTAAACTACAAAATGCCAGAGTCAGTGACGGTGGTAAATATTGCTTTGTAGATTTTTGTGTGATTTTAATATGACCAAAGAAGATGGTAGAAATATCCCTTTCCCCTATACCGCCTTTGAGCACCCTCCTTCCCCTCTACTGTCTTTGAGCACCCCCCTTCCCCTCTGTTGTCTTTCAACAACCTTTCCTCTCTACAGTTTTTGAACACCCCCTTTCCCTCTACCATCCTTCACCACCACCCCTGTTCCATCCTTCAACCCCTACACACACACACACACACACACACCATTCCCTACCACCCCTTCTCCCATATTCTCCCACCCTCCATCTCTCCTCACCAGCCTCCAACACGCCCCCTCCCTCCTTCAACACATACAAGGCCCTCTCGCCCAACCTCCCTCTCTCCTCACCAGCCTCCAACACGCCCCCTCCCTCCTCCAACACATACAAGGCCCTGCAAACAATCCATCTAACAGTTTATAGCACTTGGGGCCACTATAAATCTCCAAAGTAAATTAGACAATTATTCTGCATGCAAATGGGGTTCTTATCCTCTGCGTTATGACTCTTGTTACGAATCGACAAAGTTCAGCCGCTCTTTAATTGAGTTCTGCCAACCTTAATGACATCTTGTGAGAGGTGATGCCTGGCTTGCTTACCCCTACCACCCCATCCTATCTTCCTTTCTCTCTCTCTCTCTCTCTCTCTCTCTCTCTCTCTCTCTCTCTCTCTCTCTCTCTCTCTCTCTCTCTCTCTCTCTCTCTCTCTCTCTCTCTCTCTCTGTACCCCTTTGTCCCTTTCTCTCTACCACTCCCCATATCCCTCCTCTCTGCTTACTACTAGCTCTCCCCCTCCCATTCTTTCTGCTGACTGCCTCTTCACTCTCCCTCTCTTCCTATCCCTCATTCCGTCCTTTCTTACTCCCTCACTCCCTTCCCCTCCTATTACCCCTCCACACTCTCTCCACCTCTCATTCCAGTCCCTCCCTCCCTCCTCCACCTCTCTTCCTCCCAGTTTCCCCTCCATCTTACTCTCCCTCTCACCGTCCCATTCTCTATTCTCCTTCCTCCATCACCTCCCTCATACCCTCTTCTTCCTCCTCCTCCTCCTCTCCTCCCTCCTCCTCCTCCTCCTCCTCCTCCTCCTCCTCTTCTTCTTCGTCCTCCTCCTGCTCCTCCAGGAGTCTCTAAGTGGCACTTGACGCTACTATACAAATTTACTACGACGGGAGATTATGTAATTGGATGTGAACACTGATTGAACACCGGGTGAACACCAGGTGAACACCGGGTGAACACCGGGTTAACACCGGGTGAACACCAGGTGAACACCGGGTGAACACCGGGTGAACACTGATTGAACACCAGGTGAACACCAGGTGAACACTGGAGTGAACACCAGATGAACACCGGGTGAACACCGGGTGAACACCGAGTGAACACCGGGGAAAACCAGATGAACACCGGGTTAACACCGGGTGAACACCAGATGAACACTGGGTGAACACCGGGTGAACACCAGGTGAACACCGGGTGAACACCTGGCGACCTCGTCATGAACACAAGAGTCACTATCACAACAAACACTATAGAGCAGAACCAGGGTGCTGGTAGGCAAACTTCCATAGCGTCCATCACCTTACTTGACCAGTTACTACCCGTTAACCAGGTTATATTATAAGCCTACGAGTTACCAGTAGTCCTGCTACATTGCTACTGTGCTACAAGTGACCAGCAGTCCTGCTACATTGCTACTGTGCTACAAGTGACCAGCAGTCCTGCTACATTGCTACTGTGCTACAAGTGACCAGCAGTCCTGCTACATTGCTACTGTGCTACAAATGACCAGCAGTCCTGCTACATTGCTACTGTGCTACAAATGACCAGCAGTCCTGCTACATTGCTACTGTGCTACAAATGACCAGCAGTCCTGCTACATTGCTACTGTGCTACAAATGACCAGCAGTCCTGCTACATTGCTACTGTGCTACAAGTGACCAGCAGTCCTGCTACATTGCTAATGTGCTACAAATGACCAGCAGTCCTGCTACATTGCTACTGTGCTACAAATGACCAGCAGTCCTGCTACATTGCTACTGTGCTACAAGTGACCAGCAGTCCTGCTACATTGCTAATGTGCTACAAATGACCAGCAGTCCTGCTACATTGCTAATGTGCTACAAATGACCAGCAGTCCTGCTACATTGCTACTGTGCTACAAGTGACCAGCAGTCCTGCTACATTGCTACTGTGATACAAGTGACCAGTAGTCCTGCTACAGTGCTACTGTGCTACAAGTGACCAGCAGTCCTGCTACAGTGCTACTGTGATACAAGTGACCAGTAGTCCTGCTACAGTGCTACTGTGCTACAAGTGACCAGCAGTCCTGCTACATTGCTACTCTGTTCTTACCATCACGATATATATATATATATATATATATATATATATATATATATATATATATATATATATATATATATATATAAATGGCGAAACGTTGTTAATTTCAAAACGTTCCTGTAACTTTGTATCATTGTCTCTATTCTTTCAATGTACTTTCTTTATTATATTTTCTTACCAGTTTCCCGGTAATGAGGAATTACGTCCACATTACAGCTTTGTAACTGGTGTATAGATTTTATGTGGGTATTTCCGGTTTGTGTTTATAATAGCAGTTATACTCGGGTTACACTGTGTAACTTATATGAATACCTAGATGAGTACGTGACTGAGAAGGGTTAGGTGTTAGTTGGTATGGGAAGGGTTAGGTGTGAGTTGGTATGGGAACTATTTCTATGCTAGATAAATGCAAGAGAGGAGAGAGAGAGAGAGAGAGAGAGAGAGAGAGAGAGAGAGAGAGAGAGAGAGTGACCAGGACTTGCTTAGGTGTGGTTATCAGGCGAGGAAATAAGCCAGGTGACCACCTTAATTGGATCAGGTATGCCTTTGACCACACGCATGGCCGCCTCTGATAACTTGTAATGGGATACCTGCCTCGCTGAGGGCACTGAGGGGTGAGAGGGTCGGGGTGAGGGGTGACGGAGACGGGGTGAGGGGTGACAGAGACGGGGTGAGGGGTGACAGAGACGGGGTGAGGAAGACCGGGTGAGGGAGACAAGTGAGAGGGGTTATATTAAGTTAGGTCTGCGTAGGCTAAGTACGATTAGGTTAAGATATTTTAACGTAGAATAACTTAATTATTACCCATAACGAAATAACTTAATCAGACAGCTTACGTCTGGCAGCGAGGGACATACCGTCATCGCTTAAAGCGTCGGTATTACCACGCTAATGTTAGCGTTGTAGACCTCCCGTCTCCACCTGACTTGGTTTCTGGTTTTTTTTCTCTCTCTCTCCCAACTTGACGATGTTTCGAGAGCGAAACATCGTCCAAGGTTTCTTCTCCCAGCTACTGGCTGTGTTATTGTCAACGGGCAGACGCAGCAACTTGACGCAGTGCGTCGATGCTGACGCAGGGACGGACGCAGCGGTTGAGAGAGAGAAGGAGAGAAAGAGAGAGAGAGGGAGAGAAAGAGAGAGAGACAGGTTGCTATGCACTTGTATGTAAAATCACAGTCATCAGTAGCACTAGCGACTGCATGAATCAGGGATCAGGTGTGGAGTGCCACTCATCATTTATGATGTCATACACAAGGTGTGGCACCAGCGTCTCCTGGCATAAGTAACTAGTCATAACAACCTGTCTTCTGAAACACCTGAGTTAACTAGTACTAACAATCTCTGTCTTCTGAACCACCTGGGCGTCTTCAAAGTCACTCTCTCTCTCTCTCTCTAAGCTATTTTATTTTGTTATTTATCATATACGTGTGGGTCATGCAGCACAAGGAGACTTGAAGACTCGGTCCTACGTTCGCTAACAGATAGAAACTACTCTCTCAGCCATACTAAATCTTTGAGTTTTTCTAAGTATCTGGTGACCCTGTCATGAATAAAAGAGTCACTATCACAACAAACACCAGCCAACCCCGAGGGCGCATCACCTCACATGACCAGTTATCAGCGACGATAACCTCACGTTCTCTGAGATGATGCCTGGCTTAAGGAGCCAGTGAAAGCGCTCGGGAAACCAGCTTTCTAAGCCAGAGGTCTCACTGAGCTGGGAGACGTGGCTACAGCTGAAGCATTCCTGGCACTGGGAGTAGCACTGAGAGTGTCAAAATCTACACAGAGACTCAGTATTGACGGATGTCAGAGTATTGGGCAGTGTCGCAGTTTTACTGACGGACAAGAGGGGTGATGAAAGTGGCACTATCTAGGCCGGGAAGTCAAGGTGGGGGGGTGCCAGTTAGTGGGGTGCCATGTTTGGCTTCCAGGTAGGTCAGGGTGCCAGTTAGTAGGGTGTTAGTGCAGTGATAGTGAGGGACTAGTTATAGTGGGGTGCCAGTTATAGTGGGGTGCTATTTATAGTGAGGTGCCAGTTATGGTAGAGTGCCAGTTATAGTAGGGTGCCAGTTATGGTAGGGTGCTAGTTATGGTGGGGTGCTAGTTATGGTGGGGTGGTAGTTACGGAGTAGTGCCAGTTATGGTGGGGTGCCAGTTATGGAAGGTGCCAGTTATTGAAGGGTGCCCGTTATGGAAGGGTGCCAGTTATAGAAGGGTGCCAGTTATGGAAGGATGCCAGTTATGGAAGGGTGCCAGTTATGGAAGGGTGCCAGTTATGGAAGGATGCCCGTTATGGAAGAGTGCCAGTTATGGAAGGGTGCCCGTTATGAAAAGGTGCCAGTTATGGAAGGGTGCCAGTTATGGAAGGGTGCCCGTTATGGAAGGGTACCCGTTATGAAAGGGTGCCAGTTATGGAAGGGTGCCAGTTATGAAAGGTGCCAGTTATGGAAGGGTGCCAGTTATGAAAGGGCGCCAGTTATGGAAGGGTGCCAGTCAGTCAGTGCCAAAAAGTATCGATTACAAGTGCAAGATGTTGATACATCCTTTCTTCTTTATTTTTCCTCTTTTCCATGCCCCCTCTTCCTCTCTCTCTCTCTCTCCTCTCTCTCTTTCTCTCTCTCCTCTTCTTCTCTATCTACTCTCATCTCTCATCATCATCATAACCACATCATTATCATCATAAATCATAATCATCATTATATCATCATTATCATCACATCGTTAAATATATCTATTATCAACATATCATTAAAAACATCATATCATCACAATCAAAACAATATCTAACAACATTACATTAAACAGCAACACTACCATCATCAACAACAACAACAATATCGTCAACAACAACACCAACAACAGCACCACCACCACCACCACCAACAACAACAACAATATCAACAACAACAACAAGAGCATCAACACCAACAACAACAATACCACCAACAACAACAACGACAATAACATCAACCAACAACAACAATACCACCACCACCAACAACGACAATAACATCAACAACAACAATAACAACAACAACAAGAGCACCAACAACAACAATACCACCACTTTCACCAACAACAACAATACCACCACCAACAACAACAATACCACAAATCACCACCACCAACAACAACAACACCAACAATACCACCACCAACAACAACACCAACAACAACAATACCACAAATCACCAACAACAACAACATACCACCAACAACAACAACAACACCAACACCAATCAACAACAACAACACTAACAATACCACCACTACCAACAACAACACTAACAAGAACAACACCAACAGCAACAACAACACCAACAACAACAACCACACTAAGAACAACAACAACTATCAGCTGCTAACATTTCCTGACGTCTGGTGTCAGACGGAAGACTGACTCTGGCTTCTACTTAATGTGACCATAGACATTCAAAGGTCATTCCTCACATCGCTCTTACTGTATGACCATCCACCAGTCATCCCACAGACCCACATACCTCACCAGTACCCATCATCTCCCATATCTCACAATCACCTCACCTACATCATCTACATCATCCCACCATCATCCACAGTCATCTCACCAGTATCCTCACAGTCATCCTCACAGTATCTCACAGTCATCCACCAGTATCTCAAGTCATCTCACCAGTCATCTACAGTTATCTCACCAGTATCTCACTAGTCACCCTCACCAGTATCTCACAGTCATCCTACCAGTCATCTCATACCTAGTTATCTCAGTCATCTCAAGTCACCCTCACGTCATCTCACCAGTCATCTCCAGTATCTACCAGTTATCCTCACCAGTCATCTACCAGTTATCCTCCCATATCTACATCATCTCAAGTTCTCACCAGTCATCCTACCAGTCATCTCACCAGTTCTCCAGTCATCTCACAGTTATCTCACCAGTCATCCTCACCAGTTATCCTCCAGTCATCCTCACCAGTTTCCTCACCAGTCATCTCACCAGTCATCCTCACCAGTCATCCTACAGTTATCTCCCAGTCATCCTAACAGTCATCCTCACCAGTCATCCTCACAGTCATCTCCAGTCATCCTACCAGTCATCCTCACCAGTCATCCTCACCAGTCATCCTCACCAGTATCACTCCCAGTCATCC
This sequence comes from Cherax destructor, assembly GCA_009830355.1. Classification (NCBI taxonomy): domain Eukaryota; kingdom Metazoa; phylum Arthropoda; class Malacostraca; order Decapoda; family Parastacidae; genus Cherax; species Cherax destructor. Next base: position 15,795 of record WNWK01025389.1, on the reverse strand, counting down.
TCACCAGTTATCCTCCCAGTCATCCTACCAGTCATCCTCACCAGTCATCCTCACCAGTCATCCTCGCCAGTCATCTCACCAGTCATCCTCACCAGTCATCCTCACCAGTCATCTCACCAGTATCCTCACCAGTCATCCTCACCAGTCATCCTACCAGTCATCCTCACCAGTCATCTCCCAGTTATCCTCACCGTCATCCTCAAACCAGTCATCCTCACCAGTCATCCTCACCAGTCATCTCACCAGTCATCTCACAGTCATCCTCACTCAGTCATCCTCACCAGTCATCCTCACCAGTTATCCTCACCAGTCATCCTCACCAGTTATCCTCACCAGTCATCCTAACCAGTCATCCTCACCAGTTTTCCTCACCAGTCATCCTCACCAGTTATCCTCACCAGTCATCCTCACCAGTTATCCTCGCCAGTCATCCTCACCAGTTTTCCTCACCAGTCATCCTCACCAGTCATCCTCACCAGTCATCTCACCAGTTCATCTCTCCCAGTCATCCTCACCAGTCATCCTCACCAGTCATCCTCACCAGTCATCCTCACCAGTCATCCTCACCAGTCATCCTCACCAGTCATCCTCACCAGTCATCCTCACCAGTCATCCTCACCAGTCATCCTCACCAGTCATCCTCACCAGTCATCTCACCAGTCATCCTCACCAGTCATCCTCACCAGTCATCCTAACCAGTCATCCTCACCAGTCATCCTCACCAGTCATCCTCGCCAGTCATCCTCACCAGTCATCCTCACCAGTCATCCTCACCAGTCATCCTCACCAGTCATCCTCACCAGTCATCCTCACCAGTCATCCTCACCAGTCATCCTCGCCAGTCATCCTCACCAGTCATCCTCACCAGTCATCCTCACCAGTTATCCTCGCCAGTCATCCTAACCAGTCATCCTCACCAGTCATCCTCACCAGTCATCCTCACCAGTCATCCAGCCTCAGTTATCCTCGCCAGTCATCCTAAACTCAGTCATCCTCACCAGTCATCCTCACCAGTCATCCTCACCAGTCATCCTCACCAGTCATCCTCACCAGTCATCCTCACCAGTTATCCTCACCAGTCATCCTCACCAGTCATCCTCACCAGTCATCCTCACCAGTCATCCTCACCAGTCATCCTCACCAGTCATCCCCTCACCAGTCATCCTCACTATTCTATTCCTCACCAGTCATCCTCACCAGTTCATCCTCACCAGTTATCCTCACCAGTCATCCTCACCAGTTATCCTCATCAGTCATCCTCACCAGTTATCCTCACCAGTCATCCTCACCAGTCATCCTCAACAGTTATCCTCGCCAGTCATCCTCACCAGTCATCCTCGCCAGTTATCCTCACCAGTAATCCTCACCAGTCATCCTCGCCAGTCATCCTCACCAGTCATCCTCGCCAGTCATCTCATACTCCATCTCATCCCTACCAGTCATCCTCGCCAGTCATCCTCACCAGTCATCCTCGACCAGTTCATCCTCACCCAGTCCCATCTCACCAGTCATCCTCACCAGTCATCCTCACCAGTCATCCTCACCAGTCATCCTCACCAGTTATCCTACACCAGTCATCGTCACCAGTCATCGTCACCAGTCATCCTCACCAGTCATCCTCACCAGTTATCCTCACCAGTCATCCTCACCAGTATCCTACCAGTCATCCTCACCAGTTATCCTGCCAGTCGTCATCCTCACCAGTTATCCTCACCAGTCTTCCTCGTAACTCATCCTCATCAGTCATTCTCACTGTGATCCTCACCAGTGATCCTCACCAGTGATCCTCACCAGTGATCCTTGCCAGTCATCCTCACCAGTCATCCTCACTAGTCATCCTCAACACACACACACACACACACACACACACACACACACACACACACACACACACACACACACACACACACACACACACACACACTACTAACACACACACACACACACACACACTGGGGAAGGGCAAAGAAGACCACAGACGGAGTACAGTCTAGGGGGCCAGAGCTTACAAACCTCACTCAAAGAAAAATATCTTGGAGTGAGTATAACACCGGGCACATCTCCTGAGGCGCACATCAACCAAATAACTGCTGCAGCATACGGACGCCTAACAAACCTAAGAACAGCATTCCGACATCTTAATAAGGAGTCATTCAGGAACCTGTACACTGTGTACGTTAGGCCCATACTGGAGTATGCAGCACCAGTTTGGAACTCATCTAGGCAAGCATGTAAGGAAACTAGAGAAAGTGCAAAGGTTTGCAACAAGACTAGTACCGGAGCTAAGGGGTATGTCCTACGAGGAGAGGTTAAGAGAAATCGACCTGACGACACTGGAGGACATATAAAATACTGAGAGGAATCGACAAGGTGGACAGAGACAGAATGTTCCAGAGATGGGACACAGCAACAAGGGGTCACAGTTGGAAGTTGAAGACTCAGATGAACCACAGGGATGTTAGGAAGTATTTCTTCAGTCACAGAGTTGTAAGGAAGTGGAATAGTCTGGGAAGTGTAGTGGAGGCAGGATACATACATAGCTTTAAGGAGAGGTATGATAAAGCTCATGGAGCGGGTAGAGTGACCGAGTAGCGGCCAGTGAAGAGGCGGGGCCAGGAGCTGTGACTGGACCCCTGCAACCACAACTAGGTGAGTACACACACACACACACATTTTATAACAGTGCTGTGAACAAAAGAACTGTTAATGAATACTTGAGAAATACTGAGACAGTGTTCATCATGTCTGATAACAGCGATTAAGAAAGAACAGTGGTAATCCCAGCTGTCTTCAACACCACCCTAGCTGTCTTCAAGACCCTACTAACTGTCCTCAAGACCCTAGTAGCTGTACTCAAGACCTTAATAGCTGTCCTCAAGACCCTACTAGCTGTCTTCAAGACCTCTCTAACTGTCTTCGAGACCTCCACCTAGCTTTCTTCAAGACCCCTCTAGCTGCCTTCAAGAACCCTCTAGCTGTCTTCGAGACATCCCTAGCTGTCTTCAAGACCCCCTAGCTGTCTTCAAAACCTTCCAATACCTTTCGGTATTGTATACCTCGTAACTGTCTTTAAGACCCCAGCTGTTTTCAAGGCCCCCTAACTATCTTCACGACCCTATTAGCTGTCTTAAGCCCCCTCTATCTGTCTTCAATACCCCCAGCTGTCTTCAAGAATCTCCCTAACTGTCTTCAAAACCCTCCTAACTGTCTTTAAGACCCCCAATCTGTTTTCAAGACCCCTAACTGTTTTCAAGACCCTACTAGCTGTCCTTAAGCCCCCTCTAGCTGTCTTCAAGACCCTACTAGATGGTGCTTTGCAAAGCACCACCTACCTAATAACACAGGAGTCACGTGATCACAGTGTCTACCTGGCTTCATTCTTCAGGTCGTGTCACTCACACCTCACCTCTGTGTTAGAAGTAATCGAGGTCCCAGGACCGAAACGTTTTCTCATAAATATGTCCTAGTGTTTACTCACGTCTCTTTCTAAACCAGACACATGTATTCAGAGGGTAAAAATATCAGGTGTAGCAAAGGAGATCGTTATGGTGCACTTTGACAAGCGGGGTGGGTAGGAACAGAGGGACCGACACGCCGAACATACTGGACCTGGTATTCCACTCAACTAATCAGACATAGGAAGACACACAGTACTGTTGGCACACTAGACCCACAAGTTGGTGAATAAGACACCTGTGCAACATCTGTCTATATTTACTGCACCAACGTTTCGCCTGTACGACGGACTCCTTCAGTGGAGCCTGTACTCGACTGAGGAAGCCTGCTATGCAGACGAAACGTTTAGGCAATAAAGATAAACAAGTGGTAAACACGTGTCTTATTCTTCATTATAGGAAAGACATGCTTTGGAAACCCACCTCTGGAACAAGCAGTCAGAGCGAACTGGCCTTCAACCTTTTCCCAGATATGAGAACATAAGAGAAGGAGCACTGCAGCAGGCCTACTGGCCCATGCTAGGCAAGTCCAAGTCACACCCACTTAAGAAGTGGACCGTCGTAAAGTTAAGGTAGATGCAGAATAACAAAACTGTAAATAAAGCTCAGTGTAAGAAGAGGTCACAGCAGGTCACAAGAACTGAATATTTTACCCAGTCATGTCACGAAGAATCATGTGTATTCAGTCATGTCACGAAGAATCATGTGTATTCCAGTCATGTCACGAAGAAACATGTATATTCCAGTCATGTCACGAAGAAACATGTATATTCCAGTCATGTCACGAAGAAACATGTATATTCCAGTCATGTCACGAAGAAGCATGTATATTCCAGTCAGTCCGAATAACTGTATATTCCAGTCATGTCAAAGAAACATGTATTCCAGTCAGTACGAAGAAACATGTATATTCAGTCATGTCACGAAAAACATATATTCCAGTCATGTCACGAAGAATCATGTATATTCCAGTCATGTCACGAAGAAACATGTATATTCCAGTCATGTCACGAAGAAACATGTATATTCCAGTCATGTCACGAAGAAACATGTATATTCCAGTCATGTCACGAAGAAACATGTATATTCCAGTCATGTCACGAAGAATCATGTATATTCCAGTCATGTCACGAAGAAACATGTATATTCCAGTCATGTCACGAAGAAACATGTATATTCCAGTCATGTCACGAAGAAACATGTATATTCCAGTCATGTCACGAAGAAGCATGTATATTCCAGTCATGTCACGAAGAAACATGTATATTCCAGTCATGTCACCAAGAAACATGTATATTCCAGTCATGTCACGAAGAAACATGTATATTCCAGTCATGTCACCAAGAAACATGTATATTCCAGTCATGTCACGAAGAAACATGTATATTCCAGTCATGTCACCAAGAAACATGTATATTATGTCTCAAGGGAAGAGTTGAAGATGGAGGCCGCCTTGGTGGTGGTCGAGGGCTCTTCATTCGAGAAATTTCAGCTAACTCCCCTCTTCCTTGGATCAAACATTATTTTCTGCCCATTCTGCAGGCAGGGTGGGATTCCTATGGAGTCATCTCTTCCCTATGAATATGATAATAAGTAGATTAATCATGATAATGATTAAGACAAATGTGCAATAATTAGGTATCTTTAATAAAACATACCACGGGTGGGGTTAGAACTCTTTGACCGCGGGTTCTATCCCCTCCCGTGGTATGGTTTGTTTGCAATCGTGTCATTACGATTTCGTGAGTCATTAGGTATCTTTATTGGAACACGCGTGCAGCAGTTAGGTATCTTTATTGATGAAACGTTTCGTCTACACAGTAGACTTCTTCAGTCAAAACAAAGGCAGGAGTAGAAATGAAATAAAGATGATGTAATCAGTCCATCAACCTTGGAGAAAAAGTATTTGAGGGTCAGTCCCTCAGCCTGGAGAAGAGTTCAGCTCCATGGTCTAGTACGTTCCAGACTGTGGAGCTGAACTCTCATCCAGGTTGAGGGACTGACCCCCTCAAATACCTTTTCATTTCACTATAACCCGCTGCCTTCAACAATAAAGACACCCAACTGTTATACATGAGTCTTAGTCATCAACTTGACGGTATTTTCTACCAATATCAACATAACATAAGTAGATTTATCCCTGAACAAGTACACCGTAGGTATGACAGACACCTGGAACTTATCCCACGTACTGACACCTGGAACTTATCCCACGTACTGACACCTGGAACTTATCCCACGTACTGACACCTGGAACTTATCCCACGTACTGACACCTGGAACTTATCCCACGTACTGACACCTGGAACTTATCCCACGTACTGACACCTGGAACTTATCCCACGTACTGACACCTGGAACTTATCCCACGTACTGACACCTGGAACTTATCCCACGTACTGACACCTGGAACTTATCCCACGTACTGACACCTGGAACTTATCCCACGTACTGTAACCACTTGGCATTCCTGCAAAGGATTTTGTATTGAAGTTACTAAAATAAATATGACAAAAGATTTCCCTCTGCCATTCTGGCATTTTGAGATCAATAACATCCAGTGAACAGTAACTGGCAGCGTTAAATACAGTGGCTGTGTCTTGGTAGTTATGTCTGGATAATCAATATTCCATAAATTCAAGTCATAATTTCCTATATCTTAAGAAGAAGCATTGTTTCTTAGGTCCTTTACCTTGTGTGTGTATTAGTTACCATTTTGTCCTAAGCACATGTCGATTAGACACTAGGCCTGTTGTATGTATGTGTGTGTGTGTGTGTGTGTGTGTGTGTGTGTGTGTGTGTCTGTCTGTGTGTGATGTGTGATTGTGTATGTACGTATGAGCTGGTGTGTAGGTCTGGCAGAGCGAGGGATCAGACAGGTCGCGGTGGGATCCCAGGATAGCGTCACACACACCCTCATTTGCATACGGGAGTCGGACAAATCAGGGGTGGGAGCAGCGGCGGGGATATTGCTCATGTCGTAACATATAAATAGCCTCGCAGCTTCCTTTTAGACAAGTTTTAGAATCGACGAACGTGATCCTCCACTGATGAGACCTTCTGGGTGAGGCGGGGTGAAGAGGGTGAGGCGGGGTGAAGAGGGTGAGGAGGGTGTGAGGGTGAGGAGGGTGTGGGGGTGAGGAAAGTCTAAGGGGTGAGGAGAGTGTAGGGGTAAGTTTTGATTAGATTAGGTTAGGTTGAGTTAGGTTAGGTTAAGTTAGGTTACGTTAGGCTAAGTTATGTTAGGTTAGGTTAGGTTAGGTTATAGTTGTGTTAGGTTAGTTAGGTTAGTTAGGTTAAGTCTGTTAGGTTAGGTTAGTTAGGTTAGGTTAGTTAGGTTAGGTTAAGTTAGGTTAGTTAGGTTAAGGGTTAGGTGGTTAAGTGGTTAGGTTAATGTTAGGTTAGGGTTAGGTTAGGTTAGGTTAGTTTAGTTAGGTTAGTAGTTAGGTTAGGTTGTAAGCTTAGGTGTTAGTGTTAGGTTAAGTCTAGGTTAGGTTAGGTTAAGTTAGGTTAACTGTTGGTTTAGGTTAGAGTTAGGTTAGTTAGGTTAAGTTTGTAGGTTAGTGTTGCGTGAGGTTAAGCTTGTATGTGGTTAGTTAGGTTGGTGTTAGTTAGGTTGGTTAATTTGGTTAGGTTAAGTTAGGTTAGGTTAGGTTAAGTTATGTTAGGCAAAGTTAGGTTAAGATTAGTTAGGTTAGGTTAAGTTAGGTTAGTTAATTAATAAGCACCTTTCTATATATGGTGCTTAGTTACGTCATCTAAGTCAACTCCTCACTTAGCCTGTGAGAGTTAAAGTTATTCACTGGTAATTACTGTAACTTTGTGCTCTTCAGTAAAATCTGTTTGGACTCCCAGGCACTCTATTTGGACTCAAGGCCTCTAAGCCCTGGCACTCTGTTTAGACTCCAAGGCACTCTGGACTCCCAGGCACTCTGGACTCCCAGGCACTCTGTTTGGACTCCCAGAAGCTCTATTTAGACTCCCAGGCACTCTGTTTGGACTCCCAGGCACTCTGGACTCCCAGGCACTCTGTTTGGACTCCAGAGCTCTAGTCTAGACTCCCAGCACTCTGGACCCAAGCACTATGTTTGTACACCAGGCACTTTTATTTGGACTCCAGGCACTCTGGACTCCCAAGCACTCTGTTTGGACTCCCAGGCACTCTGTTTGGACTCCCAGGCACTCTGCTTGACTCCCAGGCACTCTGGACTCCCAGGCATTGTTTGCATTCCCGGGCACTCTGGATTCCCAGACACTCTGGATTCCCAGGCACTCTGGACTCACAGGCACTCTGGACTCTCAGGCACTCTGTTCGGATTCCAAGGTACTCTGTTTGGATTCCAGGGCACTGTGCTTGTATTTCCAGGCACTCTGGAGTCTCAGGTGCTCTGTTCGGATTCTTGGTCACTGTGTTTGAATTATCGAGCCTCGTGTTCGGATTTTCAGCCGGAAGTGTTCCGAACACGGAGGTGTTCTGACTTGACAACACAAGGAGATCAGTGCTTCCCGTTTTCTATAACTTAGATCAGTTTCCCCTTAATTATTGTTAGTAAATACATACAGATGTTAATTTTAATCATGAGTATGAGGCAGTGGAAAATGGATTGTGTGAAACTACACACACACACACACACACACACACACACACACACAAACACACACACACACACACACACACACACACACACACACACGCTCGTGATGGCGGTGTCCTGAGCAAATGTCAGGAATAACAGTGAAAAATCACAGTGAGGTGAGAGTCGAGATGGGCCAGGGGGTGAGGGAAGGGGAGGGGGGGAGAATAAGTGAAGGAGAAAGAGGAAGAAGATGTAGAGAGGAAGGAGTGAAAAGAGATAGATAGAGAGAGAGAGAGAGAGAGAGAGAGAGAGAGAGAGGATACAGGGGAGTAAAGGATGAAGGTAGACCAAAGTGAAGGGTGGAAAGAAAAATTGGAGAGGTGGTAGAGAAGAAGAGAAAAGGGGAGGAAGGGAAGGAAAAGGTGAGGAAGATAACGACGGGGATAAAGGGGATAATAAGGAAGGGAGAAAGTCTAATAGAGTTCAGGGGAGGAAAATAGAAGAAAACAAGGAGGACAGAAACTTAAAGGAAGGAGAAAGAGGGAGAGGAAGAGGATGCAGAAGACGAAGAAACAGCAAAGAACAGAATGAACACGAGGAAAAGGAAAAAGTAAGAGAAAGAGAGGTGAGGAAAAATTAGAGAGAGAGAGAAGAGAGAGAGAGAGAGAGAGAGAGAGAGAGAGAGAGAGAGAGAGAAGAGAAGGAGGGAAGGGAAAAGTGTGTTGTGATCGTCTCATAAAACTGCAGGAGTTATGGGTTCAAGAAGCATTAAGATGTATTACTGGTGTGTGTGTGCGTGTGCGTGCGTGCGTGTGGTGTGTGTGGTGTGTGTGGTGTGTGTGGTGTGTGTGGTTTGTGTTGTGTGTGTGGTGTGTGTGGTGTGTGTGGTGTGTGTGGTGTGTGTGTGCGTGTGTGAGTGTGTGTGTGTGTGTGTGTGTGTGTGTGTGTGTGTGTGTGTGTGTGTGTGTGTGGTGTGTGCGTGTGTGAGTGTGTGTGTGGGTGTGTGTATTTGTGTGTGTGTGTGTGTGTGTATTTATGTGTGTGTGTGTGTGTATTTATGTGTGTGTGTGTTTGCCTTCCCCTATCTTCATGACTTTACATTTGGCAGGGTTAAATTCAAGTAGCCAGTTACTGGACCAGGCTTGTAGCCTGTCCAGGTCTCTTTGTAGTCTTGCCTGATCCTCGACTGATTTAATTCTTCTCATTAACTTCACATCATCTGCAAACAGGGACACTTCTGAGTCTATCCCTTCCGTTATGTCATCCCCTTGATTTGAGGCCGCTAGAATTTATGCGTATGTATTAATACGTCGGAAACATTGGCTCGTAAGACGTATATATACGACTGAAACAGTCAAAGGGTTAAAATCCCATATTACGTGTTACGTGTGCCTGATCCTCTAGCTTTTGCATAAACCTCTTGTGAGGAACTGTGTCGAAGGCCTTCTTGCAGTCCAAGAAAATGCAGTCTATCCACCCCTCTCTCTCGTGTCTTACTTCTGTTACCTTGTCATAAAACTCCAGTAGGTTTGTGACACAGGATTTTCCTTCCCTGAAACCGTGCTGGTTGTCGTTTATAAGCTTGTGTCTTTCTAGGTGTTCCACCACTCTCCTCCTGATGATCTTCTCCATGACTTTGCATACTATAACGTCAGTGACACAGGTCTGTAGTTTAATTCCTCGTGTGTGTGTGTGTGTGTGTGTGTGTGTGTGTGTGTGTGTGTGTGTGTGTGTGTGTGATAGCCTTTTCCAATACTTTTTTTTCTTCAGTTTTAGTTAACGAAAGTTCAGTAATGTTTCAAGCTTTTTTTCAAGCTGTCACACTGATCTAGTAGGTCAAATTAGGTCAAATGACCCCACAATGCAACGCAATGCGTTCCTAAGATCACCCGTATGCACGAACACACACACACACACACACACACACGAACAAACACCCAGGGCCAGGAGCTGGGACTCGATCCCGACAACAGCAAATTGGTGAGTATACACACACAATCACACACACCCACACACAAACACACACCCACACACAAACACACTCCACACACAACACACACACCCACACACAAACACACACCCACATACAAACTCACACCCACACACAAACTCACACACCCACACACAAACACACACACCCACACACAAACACACACACCCACACACAAACACACACACCCCACACAAACACACACACCCACACACAAACACTCACCATATTACCAGTGTTTACAAAGCTCCTCGACATTTGCAATTTATATAGATATACGCACATTGACTATGTTTACATATGTATATATCTGCAATCTGGGTGTATCAACATTTGCAACCTCTGAACACTGCAGAAAACATCGAGAGTCAACATTGCAAGATTTCCTGCCCTCTGACCAAACCCGGATGAAATGCGGCTCAAAACAGGATTTATATGCGAAGGTTGAAGTGAAGTAGACGCTGAGTCCGGATAAAGCTGCTCTCGTAAGCCGGCGTCCGGATATAGTTACTCTTAAGCCGGAGTTCTGATAAAGCTGGGTTAAGTCCGGCTGTTTTTAGTGCATCTTCGCTGGGTATTACTTAGGTGTTCCTTTATCGTGTGCTGCTTACTGTTACTTTACTGAGTACTGATTTCTGTTCCTTTATCTCGTGTTACTCCCTGTTCCTTTATCATATATTGCTTCCTCTTCCTTTACTAAGTACTGATTCATGTTCCTTTATCGCGTGTTGCCTTACTGTACCTTCATCGTGTGTCGCTTTCTGTTTCAATATTGTGTTGCTACCTGTTCCTTTACCGTACGGTGACTGGGGTAACAAGATAACGAGAGGATATAAAGACAAGCAATGCAAAACAGACCTTTGGTTCTTACGAAGATCCGTTCAGGGTTAAAGGTTCATCAAGTCTTCAGGAAAATGCAAAACTACTCTTGAATATACATTGTGGCGAGGTGGAGAAGGGAAGGAGAGGCACGAGACGAGAGGTCAGGTCACAGGTGGTGTTGTGTGGGAGAGTTACCCTGTGTGGGAGAGTTACCCTGTGTGGGAGAGTTACCCTGTGTGGGAGAGTTACCCTGTGTGGAGAGTTACCCTGTGTGGGAGAGTTACCCTGTGTGGAGAGTTACCCTGTGTGGGAGAGTTACCCTGCGTGGAGAGTTACCCTGTGTGGAGAGTTACCCTGTGTGGGAGAGTTACCCTGTGTGGGAGAGTTACCCTGTGTGGGAGAGTTACCCTGTGTGGGAGAGTTACCCTGTGTGGGAGAGTTACCCTGTGTGGGAGAGTTACCCTGTGTGGGAGAGTTACCCTGTGTGGGAGAGTTACCCTGTGTGGAGGTTAACCTGCGTGGGAGGTTAACCGTGGGGAGTTACCCTGCGGGGAGAGTTACCCTCAGTGGGAGAGTTCACCCTGCGTGGAGGTCCCTGTGTGAGAGTTACCCTGTGTGGAGGTTACCTGTGTGGGAGAGTTATCCTGCGTGGGAGGTACCCTGTGTGGGAGAGTTACCCTGTGTGGGAGAGTTACCCTGTGTGGGAGAGTTACCCTGTATGGGAGAGTTACCCTGTGTGGGAGGGTTAGCTAGCAGGTATGGAAGAGGTTTTTCTTGCCTTGGTTGTTTTCGTATGATGGTATGATGGCAGCTGCTTCGAGACACTTCCTCTTTATACTGTCACTCTCTGTTAGGTTGAGCTTGGTCTTGTCCCATGCTATGAAGTGTGTGATTCTAGATTTTTTTTTTTTAGACTTGATGAACCTCAGTCCTGAGCAAAACCTCGTTTGAAATGAATGTTTGTTCTGCGTTATGTGTCTCTTGGACTTGGACTATATACAAAGTCACACTGTAATTTTGTAAATGATCCAAGCTTCTTTCTCCTTGTGTGGGTTATTTGTGTACTGTTTCAGTTACGCTATTGTGTCCTTTTTGTTCTATATGTCTCTGTCTGCGACGTCTATGTATGTATGTGTTAAGTCTGACATGATCACTATGAGCAGTCAGACCTACCTAACAACCGTCGCAGCTTACACAGGAATGGTGTTAACCCCGGATGTGCTGAATGAGGATCCGTGAATGTTGACATGGGCGATGTCTTTGATGGTTTTGGAGGTCATTACTGTGACGATGATTGCAGGACTTGTTGAGTACAGAGGTGACGTGAATGGTTGTTTATCCAGTGGGAAGAACAGTGCATGTATCAACCTCAGTGACTTTTCTGGGGGTTGATATAACGTGTTAAAGGGCAGGGAAGTTCCCCTGTCTTGTAATAACATGTTCATTTTCCTCTATAATCCACCTTGTTCATAATTACTATCGCATTTGCTTTGTCTCCTTTCGTAAAGTGAAGTCCAGGAACTTTCCTCAATTCATGGTATGACTTAACAAACCTTTGAGGACAGTTTGGTTCCACAGGTCTGAACTTTGCTCAGACCTGTGTAATCAGTCCATCAATATTGAAGGACTGATTACATCGACTCCAGGTTAAGGGACTGATTACCTCAAACTCCTGATCTTCACTATTCTTCTTTGTATTGGAATGATGAAACCACTGTGGGGCGAAACGTTTCCACAATAAACATACCCAAGTTTTGCACATGTGTCTACTTTATCAGCTTGTGGAGTCTCCGACCCATTCATCTATATTTGTTTGCTTAGTTATGACCAGTTAATGTGGGTCTATCATTATCGTCTTGGAAATACAGACTGATTTACTAAAACAAAGTTCTCGTTATTCTCTTTACATTTACTGCAATACCTTGTTGATTATTATGATTCCATGATCAACACTATTAGTGTCTCCACATGATCAACACTATTAGTGTCTCCCCATGATCAACACTATAAGTGTCTCCCCATGATCAACACTATTAGTGTCTCCACATGATCAACACTATTAGTGTCTCCCCATGATCAACACTATTAGTGTCTCCACATGATCAACATATTAGTGTCTCCCATGATCAACACTATTAGTGTCTCCCCATGATCAACACTATGGTGTCTCCACATGATCAACACTATAGTGTCTCCCATGATCAACACTATAAGTGTCTCCCCATGATCAACACTATAAGTGTCTCACATGATCAACACTATAGTGTCTCCCCATGATCAACATATTAGTGTCTCCATGATCAACACTATTAGTGTCTCCACATGATCAACAAGATTAGTGTCTCCCCATGATCAACACTATTAGTGTCTCCCCATGATCAACACTATAAGTGTCTCCCCATGATCAACACTATTAGTGTCTCCCATGATCACACTATTAGTGTCTCCATGATCAACACTATTAGTGTCTCCCCATGATCAACACTATTAGTGTCTCCCCATGATCAACACTATTAGTGTCTCCCCATGATCAACAATATTAGTGTCTCCCCATGATCAACACTATTAGTGTCTCCCCATGATCAACACTATTAGTGTCTCCACATGATCAACAAGATTAGTGTCTCCCCATGATCAACACTATTAGTGTCTCCCCATGATCAACACTATTAGTGTCTCCCCATGATCAACACTATTAGTGTCTCCACATGATCAACACTATTAGTGTCTCCACATGATCAACACTATTAGTGTCTCCACATGATCAACACTATTAGTGTCTCCCATGATCAACAAATTAGTGTCTCCCATGATCAACACTATTAGTGTCTCCCCATGATCAACAAGATTAGTGTCTCCCCATGATCAACACTATTAGTGTCTCCCCATGATCAACAAGATTAGTGTCTCCCCATGATCAACACTATTAGTGTCTCCCCATGATCAACACTATTAGTGTCTCCACATGATCAACAAGATTAGTGTCTCCCCATGATCAACACTATTAGTGTCTCCCCATGATCAACAAGATTAGTGTCTCCCCATGATCAACACTATTAGTGTCTCCCCATGATCAACACTATTAGTGTCTCCCCATGAGATATTTTAGCAAGAGATCATGTTTTCCCCTTCCCCACACCTCTGATGTCGGCACCCCTTCTTCAACTTCCCCTCCCCCTTCCCCTCTTTTCTCTCCCTTCTTTTTCTCTCCCCTTTCCACTCCCACATCAGGGTTTGTCTTATATTCATCTTCTTCTATCTCCCCCCTCTCTCCCTTTCCTCCCTCCCTATCTCCCTTCCCTCCCTCCCTCTCTCCCTTCCCTCCCTCCCTCCCTTCCCTCCTCGTTTTGTAATTGCAAATGACACTTAATGACCAGTTAAACGACGTCGCAGATCGAGGCGTCGTTACAGGCAATCAGAGGTCATGTGAGTCGTCTCAGGTCATCACGGGTCATGTGAGTCGTCTCAAGTCATCACGGGTCATGTGAGTCGTCTCAGGTCATCACGGATCATGTGAGTTGTCTCACATCATCATGGGTCATGTGAATCGTCTCAGGTCATCACGGGTCACGTTTCGTTGATCATGAGAGGTCACGTGTTCTTGGATGCTTCTTATAGTCTCAGGAGTCACGTATGATTTTGAGGTCATCTGCGTTGGCGTGTCACTGGAGGTCAGCTAGAGCCATGGGAGCCGTCAAAGGTCACGTGTCATTAGTAGGTCACCTAGTGTTTTTAAAACAGGTCACAAAATTTTCCATGAAGCTTGAGATATACACAGGTCACTCAAGTCTCATCTGATTACCTGTATTCGTATTCACGTCTCAGGTCACCAGCGGTCACAGAAAACAGCCCCAAGTCCCAGATGTTATTTACAGGTCATCAGCGGTCCCATAATATTCTCACAGGTCATCAGAGGTCACACGATAATTTCTCACATCTTCAGATATTAGCTTACATTAATCTTAGGTCGTTAGAGGTCATTTAAGAAAAAAACAAGACTTCACTGCACGAAAGACAAAAAAATAACGGTACCAGGTCACCAAAGGTCACAGCTGGGAGGTGAAAACGACATGCTATTACGCGGGCTGGAGAGGAAGTTCAGTCTTGACAAGTGTTTCAAGGAAGAGCATCATCTGCATACAGCAACACCTCTCTGAATACTCGCCATCTAATTGCCATTCAAATTTTATGCAATGTCTTGTGTTTGAAGTCCTGGGTAGCCATGTTTGTATTGATAATTTAATCGTAAGAGGTGTGTGCTAGCCACCTGTATTGACTGGCTGAGTATATTTAGAAGGAATTTGCATATAGAATGCTTAGGAAGGCGGGTTAATTGACCTATGTTTACCCGCTATCAGTTATTATTTGCTAAGTTAGATTGACTTGCGCTCTTAGAAGGTGTTGGGAGAGAGAGAGGAGCAGCAGGGGTGGATGCTGTTCTCCTTTCTCTCTCTCTCCCTCTACTCTATTCTTTGCTTCTCCCTCCTCCCTTCGTTCTCTCATTCTCTCTCTCTCTCTCCCTATCTCTCTCTCTGTTTCTTCCTCTCCCGTCCTCATTCTATAACTTCACTACATTTACCTTCACGTATTATTCACTCCACTTCATATTTCTACTTCCCCTCCTCATTTCCCTTCTCCTCCTCCTCCTCCTCCTCCTCCGCCTTTCATTCCTCATTTAGAACGCTCCCCTCCGGATTTTGTTCTAAAACGACAATTTCTAAATCAAATCGAGGGGATAATTCCCCTCCGCCCCTTGATTGAGTGGTCACCAACCAAAACTTTTCAAATCGGTCAAAAATTAAAAAGTTTGGAGTTTGGGAAGTCTGGGTGACGATACTTAGAGAAAGTGTGTAGTGGCGTAGCTTGCCTCCCTGCCTGCCTCCCTGCCTGTCTCCCTGCCTGTCTCCCTGCCTGCCTCCCTGCCTGCCTCCCTGCCTGCCTCCTGCCTGTC
>WNWK01025388.1:0-28623 GCA_009830355.1 Cherax destructor | reverse complement strand
AATTAATTATTTCTGGAATATCGCTAGTATCTTCCTGTGTAAAAACTGAGAGGAAGTAAGTGTTAAACATTCTACACATTTCCTTATCACTGTCGGTGAGCTGACCTGAGTGACTTTTGAGTGGGCCTATCTTGTCCCTAATCTTACTTCTGTATACCTGAAAAATCCTTTTGGGTTAGTCTTCGATTCTCTCGCAACTTTAACCTCATAGTCTCTTTTTGCTTTTCTTATTCCCTTTTTATTTCTCTCTTTAACTGAATATATTGATTACCTAATTGCCCCTCTCCTCTTTTGATTCGCCTATATATGCCTCTCTTTTGACCAATGAGATGTTTTAATCTATTGTTCATCCATTTAGGATCATTTTTGTTTGATCTGATTTCCCTATTAGGAACATAAGCTGTCTGAGCAGCTAGAACTATTCTCTGGAAAACGTCATATTGGCAATCACCACCTACCTGACCCACTGTCAGGTCATTCCAGTTCAGCCTACCCAGGTAATTTTTCAGTCCTATGAAATCAGCCAGGCGGAAGTCAGGGACAGAGACTTGATTTCCAGTAGTAGGGTAATTCCATGATATATTAAAACTGAGTGATTTGTGATCACTTTCCCCAAGCTCATCATTAACCTCAAGATTATTAACTCACATTACCTCCGCTCCTGTCAACCTCACCTCTCCTGCCTACTCACTACCTCCCTTTACTCCCTATTCCCAATTCATCCTAAATTCCATACCCTCCCTTATGACAGCTACAGAGGGTCAGTCCTAGGACCAGTGTTATTTTGGTAATGTAAATGACATGACAGATGGGATAGACTCAAAGTGTCTCTGTTCTGCAGATGATGGAATTTAATGGGAGAATCATCGGAGGAGGACCATGCAGGACTTCAACAGACCTGGACAAGCTTGACATCTGGTCTTTGCATTTGTGGGATTGAATTCGAGCCATTTGCTAGACCAGATGTCAAGCTTGTCCAGGTCTGTTTGAAGTCCTGCTTTCCCCGATGTTCATCATATCTGAACAGAGACATCTGAGTCTATCCCATCTGTCATGTCATTTACATATACCAAGAATAACACTGGTCCTAGGACTGACCCTGCGGTACGCTGTCATGAAGGGAAGGTATGGAATTTATTCTTATACTTTATTTTATTATATTTTATTTTAGGTAGAGAGAGGGTGAGTAGTGTGGTGGTAGTGAGAGGTGATGGTGTAGTCACCAGGGACCTCACATTACCTCCGCTCCTGTCAACCTCACCTCTCCTGCCTACTCACTACCTCCCTGTTACTCCCCTATTCCCCAATTATCCCTAAATTCCATACCCCCCCCTTCATGACAGCGTACCGCAGGGGTCAGTCCTAGGACCAGTGTTATTCTTGGTATATGTAAATGACATGACAGATGGGATAGACTCAGAAGTGTCTCTGTTCGCAGATGATGTGAAATTAATAAGGAGAATCACATCGGAGGAGGACCAAGCAGGACTTCAAACAGACCTGGACAAGCTTGACATCTGGTCTAGCAAATGGCTTCTCGAATTCAATCCCACCAAATGCAAAGTCATGAAGATCGGAGAAGGGCAAAGAAGACCGCTGACAGAGTACAGGCTAGGCGGACAAAGGCTACAAACCTCGGCAAAGGAGAAAGACCTTGGGGTGAGTATAACGCCAAGCACGTCTCCGGAGGCACACATCAACCAGATAACTGCGGCAGCATATGGGCGACTGGCAAACCTAAGATTAGCGTTCCGTTACCTTAACAAGGACTCGTTTAAGACACTGTACACCGTGTACGTCAGGCCCATACTAGAATATGCAGCACCAGTCTGGAACCCACACCTGGTCAAGCACGTAAAGAAACTAGAGAAAGTGCAAAGGTTTGCGACAAGGTTAGTTCCACAACTCAGGGGTCTGTCCTATGAAGAAAGGCTGAGGGAAATAGGACTAACAACACTGGAGGAAAGAAGGGTCAGAGGAGACATGATAACGACATACAAAATACTGCGGGGAATCGACAAGGTAGACAGTGACAGGATGTTCCAGAGAGGGAACACAGAAACAAGGGGACACAACTGGAAGCTGAAGACTCAGATGAGTCAAAGGGATGTTAGGAAGCATTTCTTCAGCCACAGAGTAGTCAGGAAGTGGAATAGTCTAGAGAAAGGCATAGTGGAGGCAGGAACCATACACAGTTTTAAGACGAGGCATGATAAAGCTCATGGAGCAGGGAGAGCAGATACCCAGTAGCGGGCAGCGCAGAGGCGGGTCCAGGAGCTGAGTCTCGACCCCTGCAACCACAATTAGGTGAGTACAATTAGGTGAGTAGTACACAGTTTGAAGCTGAAGACTCAGATGAATCACAGGGATGTTAGGAAGTATTTCTTCAGTCACAGAGTTGTCAGGAAGTGGAATAATTTGGGAAGTGATGTAGTGAGGCAGGATCCATTCATAGCTTCAAGAAGAGGTATGATAAGGCTCATGGCGAAGGGAGAGTGACCCAGTAGCGGCCAGTGAAGTGGCGGGGCCAGGAGCTATGACTCGACCCCTGCAACCACAACTAGGTGAGTACACACAAACACACACACACACACACACACACTTGCAACAAGACAAGAGTATGCAGCACCACTTTGGAACCCACACCTGGTCAAGCACGTCAAGAAATTAGAGAAAGTGTTAAGGTTTGCAACAAGACTAGTCCCAGAGCTAAGAGGAATGTCCTACGAAGAAATGTTAAGGGAAATCGGCCTGACGACACTGAAGGACAGTAGGGTTAGAGGAGACATAATAACGACATACAAAATACTCCGAGGAATTGACAAAATGGACAGAGACAGGATGTTCCAGAGATGGGACACAGAAACAAGGGGTCACATATGGAAGTTGAAGACTCAGATAAGTCAAGGAGATGTTAGGAAGTATTTCTTTAGTCATAGAGTTGTCAGGAAGTGGAATAGTATGGCAAGTGACGTAGTGGATACAGGCCCCATACATAGTATTAAGACGAGATATGATAAACGTAGAGAGGAGGATGACAAAGTTGATCCCATGTATCAGAAATCTTTCCTATGAGGATAGACTGAGGGCCCTGAATCTGCACTCTCTAGAAAGGCGTATAATTAGGGGGGATATGATTGAGGTGTGTAAATGGAAAACAGGAATAAATAAAGGGGATGTAAATAGCGTGCTGAAAATATCCAGCCAAGACAGGACTCGCAGCAATGGTTTCAAGTTGGAAAAGTCAGATTGCAGGAAGGATATAGGAAAGCACTGGTTTGGTAATAGAGTTGTGGATGAGTGGAACAAACTCCCGAGTACCGTCATAGAAGCTAAGACGTTGTGTAGTTTTATAAATAGGTTAGATAAATACATGAGTGGGTGTGAGTTGGACCTGACTAGCTTATGCTACTAGGTCTTATGCCGTTCTCCTTCCTTAAGTGGAAGTGACCTGACTACCTGGAGAGGGTTAACTCCAGGTAGTCAGGTCTAAGCAGGGGAGTGATGGACGTGCCTCGCATGGGTCAGTATGCCTGCTGCAGTGTTCATTTTTTCTTATGTTCTTATAAAGCTCATGGAGCAGGGAGAGAGATGACCCAGTAGCGATCAGTGAAGAGGCAGGGCCAGGAGCTGAGTCTCGACCCATGCAACCACAATTAGGTGAGTACAATTAGGTGAGGTTAGTATACACACACACACTGAACAGGCTGCAGGCCTGGTCCGACAAATGTAAAGTCATGAAGCTTGGGGAAGGACAAAGACCACTGCAGAGGGAGTACAACCTAGGGATTAAAACACAGCAAAACTCACTCATCGAAAAGGATCTTGTGGTGAACTTCATTTTGAGCACATCTCATGAAGGCCACATCAACAAAATAACTGCTGCAGCACATGGGCGGCTGTAAACCTAAGTAAGGAGTCCTTCACTACACTGTACTCCATGTACGTCAGGCCCATATTGGTGTATGCAGCACTAGTTTGGATCCCACACCTGGTCAGACACCTCAAGAAATTCTAGAAAGTAGAATAGTCCCTGGGTATGTCTTATATCTTATGAGGAGAGGTTAAGGGGGGACATGAAAGTGTATAAAATATTGAAAGGAATTGATATGATGGACACAACCAGAAATGTGACACAGGAACAAGGGGACATAACTGTAAGTTAAAAACTCAGATGTTTAGAAGTATTTCTCCAGCCTTAGAGTTGTGAGCAAGTGGTACAACGTGGAGAGTGAAATAGTGGAGGCAGATTAAATTCATAGATTTAAGATGAGGTACGATAAGGCTTTTAGAGCAGAAAAAGTGAACTTAGCAGCAAATAGTGAAGAGGCGGGGCTCGGATCTATAAATCGAACCCTGCAACCACAAATAGGTGAGTACACACACTTACAATATAAATGTTGTACTTAATAAGCCGAATAGGCTAAACTCCCTTAAAAATTAAACTTTCTCAAAAATTCCTTTACGGAAAGTTAGATAATTTATTTTAATGACAATGATAAAGATTTTCATTTTTGGACCAAAAACTAACTTAGAAACCTAACCCCTCAGTGCCAGAGGGGTGAGCGTGGATAGACAAGGTCAACCGAGGGAAGGAAGGGGTCGTGAGGAAAGGATAATATGTAGGAGGCGGAAGGGGAGGTGTAGGAGAATGACCATGTGTCTCCCCCCCCCACATACACTCATCGTACAAACGTATTTTGATAGCACAGTGGGTTTTTCTCTCTCTCTGGGGTGTATCATATATTGTGTGTTCTTTATAGGGGTATGTTGTGTATAGTGACGTGTTGTATATAGTGATGTGTCGTATAGTATGGAAAGCGGGCAACCTCTGACATGGCTAAATAGGCCTTCCTTCCCTGGGTATCATCTTCATATGTCCCTCACCGCCCATGAGGGAGTGAGACCGCCTACCACATCTGGGACCCCCCCTCCTCCCCTCCACAATGAACTTCCCGTGGAATGTGCCTTCACCCCTGCGGGTCATTTCCCCTCCAGCCCTGGTTTACCAGATTATTATAAACAAAAAGAAGTGCTAAACCCATTAGGGTCTCAGATTTACCAGAAAGATTGAGGGATGGCAGAGGATGTTGCAGGTAGCCAGCCACTAAGCCAGGAAAACAGTGCACCTAACAATGGGAAAAAGGGCACATGTCAGATGTGTGGAGGGTATCAGGCCCTCCACACACCCTCATTTGCGATGTTCTGATGGCATTCACATCCACTGCTAGCAGGATCCTATCTCATATTCCTAAAGCTGCTCGTCCATATACGGCAGGGAAATTCACAGACTTTCTAAAGCAGGTAAATGGAGAGTCAACCAACTTAGAAGCCCGAGGCATCATTAGGGATTGGTGCAACCTACTCCTGTTTGTCTAGCAGTTCCTGCAAGACGAGGCAAATTGCTAACCACATCAGTCATTACAGCAGTACGCAACTACCCAAGAACAGTTAATTGTGTCCCTCTGCCCCATCATCGCAGGAATCACCGAGGAAGACCCAAGAAAAATTCCAATGAAAACGAGAAAATCTGTGTACAGGTTAGCAAAAAAAAAAAAAGGAAGAAGGCAACACTGTGGGAGAAATCAGAATAATCACAAGTGACGACTCAGTTGCTCCCTAAGATGAGGTCACAGCTCAAGCACTAAGAAACAAGTACCCATCCAGGGAGACCAGAGTCACTAACAACAACTCTGATGATGATCCCATCTCTGGACAGTTAATTTTGCCAGAAACAAACGCCTATAAAGAGATAGTGTAATTTCCAGGAAGAGCAGGAGGTTACACTGGAATACAACCACTACATTTCAAAGAGATTGTAAATACACTGCTTAGCACAGCTGCATCAATTCATCTTTCTGACTTAACAACCTTCGTCAGATCCCTGGAGAAATTAAACCTTTTTTTTTCGGAGCCTCATTATGTGCTCTGAAAAAGAAGGATATGGAAATCAGACTCATCGTTGTTGTTAACACTCTTCGCCATCTCGTTGCCAAAGCAGCAGTGAGAAACATTCGCACAGAAGCCGCCAGTTTACTCCAGCCAAACTAACTGGGCATTAGGGTCCATCAAAGCAGTGAAGTGGCAGTGATGTAACATCAGGGGCTTACCAGAAGACAAGGCCTTAGTCAAACTAGGCTTCAGGAATTCCTGTAATATGGTAAAAACTGATGTGGGTTTGCCCTTATTTCAACCGGTTTGTTGAAAGAATAAGAATAATAATAAAAATAATAATAATAATAGGAATAATCATTTTTCTACAAGTACATGTACGACGTATACAGACCATAGCTGACATCAGTGACAGCAAGTGTCTTAAGGAAACACGTTCAAATGTTTCAAGTAGTCCGTGGTTTGATACCCTGTACCGGTGATCGAACTACGGACCTCAATGTGTGAACTGAGTGCGCTAGCAATTGAGCTACGGAACACCGTATTTAATGGTAGCTACAGTAAGAGTAAGAGGCAGATGAAGTACAGGGAGAGTGGTGTTGCAGGGTAAGAGAGAAGTGAATGTGAATAAACTAAAGAAGGGGACAATTACCGGGCAGAATACGCAGTTTCTGAAACAAAGGTAAACTAGAGAACATGAGGAGAGAGTCGAAAAGAAATGAAGTAGATTTAGGAAAATAATGCTAGAATGAACAGAAAATATTTGTGGTTAAAGGAGGGTGGGTGAGGGTGGGAAAAGTAATGATTGGTGGAATGATGAGGGGAAGAGGTTGCTAAATGAACTAAAAGTGAGCATATGAGAGGCTATAACAAAGTAAAAAACGATATATTACTGGTATACAATGAAGAAAAAAACAGATGTTAAAAGAGTGGTGAGAGAGATAGTGGGTGAATCTTTCTCAACAGTTTTGCTGAAAATAAGATACAGTTTTGGAGAGTGATCAATAAATTGATAAAGTTTCAGGAGTCTACCTGGAGTCTACCTGGAGAGAATTCCAGGGGTCAACGCCCCCGCGGCCCGGTCCGTGACCAGGCCTCTTGTTGGACCAGAGCCTGATCAACCAGGCTGTTACTGCTGGCCGCACGCAGTCCAACGTACGAACCACAGCCCGGCTGATCAGGTACCGACTTGAGGTGCCTGTCCAGTGCCTGCTTGAAGACAGCCAGGGGCTTGTTGGTAATCCCCCTGATGTATGCTGGGAGGCAGTTGAACAATCTTGGGCCCCTCACACTTATTGTGTTGTCCCTCAACGTGCTAGTGGCACCCCTGCTCTTCATTGGGGGAATGTTACATCGCCTGCCGAGTCTTTTGCTTTCGTAGGGAGTGATTTTTGTGTGCAAGTTTGGTACTAAGCCCTCGAGAATTTTCCATGTGTATATAATAATGTATCTCTCCCGCCTGCGTTCTAGAGAGTACAGGTTTAGGAACTTCAAGCGTTCCCAGTAGTTGAGGTGGTTTATCGCACTTATGCGTGCCGTGAAGGTTCTCTGCACATTTTCAAGGTCAGCAATTTCACCCGCCTTGAAAGGTGCAGTTAGTGTGCAGCAATATTCCAGCCTAAATGAACTTGGCAAAAAGAAAAGAGATGTTAAATGGGAAGGAGGTACTGGAAAAATAGAGGGAGTATTTTTTAGAGTTATTAAATACTAATGACAAAGAGAAAGCATTAATTTCTTGCACTGGACAGGGAGAAATAAGACCACTTAGGAGTAAAGAAGAACCAAACGTAAGTGTTGAGGAAAGTGTGAGACAGTGTAAGGAATGAAAGGAAGTAAAGGAGCTGGGCCAGACAATAATAAACTGGGATGTTAAAAGAAGGTGAGGATACAGTATTGGAGTGGATGAAGTATTTGTTCAATAACTGCATGAAAGAATGAAGGATAAAGAGTATTCATAGACCATTTGTATAATGGACAAAGGGACAAAAATTAAAAAATAAATAAAAGAGAAATGAGACTATTTAGAATGACAAGGGAAATATCTGATGGAAATATTATTGAAAAAATAAGAATACGACAGAAAGTAGGATTACAGAGGAAGAAAAAGGATTTACGAAGGGTAATAACAATATAGAACTATATAACTATATTGATGCATATCGGTGAACAATACTTAAAACGGGTAAGAAACTCGTTCTCTCATTTATGAATCTAGAAAATGTGTATTTTATAGGGTCAATATGTTAGATGTCGTAAATGTATAGAGAAAGTAGCAAGTTAATAAAAGCATCAGAGTTTATATGCAGAAAGTAATAGAGAGAGGGACTATTTTCCAGTAGGAGTAGGCCTTAGACAGGGATATGTGATCCCACCAGAGTGCTAAATTCATTTATAGATTTGTTTGGAAAGAAAGCGGATGCTAGGGTGTTGGTAAGAGGTGTGCGACTGAAAGGTAATGGAAATGAACTAGGAATTGTTAGAGTTACTCTTTGCCGAGGCCACACAATTCTTTCGGGATATACTGAAGAAAAATTGCAAATATTGGAGGGAAGAGTTTTGGAGGGTGCGTGAAAGTAGGAAATTCATTGTGAACATAGAAAAGAGCATTGAATGGAGTATAAAGAAAAATGTTTTTTAGATATCTGGGAGTGTATGTGTTGGCGGATGGGTTAGTGAAAGACATGGTGAGCCATAGAACTGACTAGATTAAAAAGGCATGTAGTGCATTTGGGAATCTTTGGAAAGAGAGAATTTTATCAATGAAGGAGAAAAAGGTAATGTACCAGAATACAGTGGGACCGACACTTTTATATGGGTGAGAAGCATGGTATTTAAAAAAAAAAATAGGCACAATACCGTGACTGGAACAATACACAAATAACCCGAATAGAAGAGAGGAGTTTACGACGACGTTTCGGCCCGACTTGGACCGAAACGTCGTCGTAAGCTCCTCTCTTCTATGAGCGGGTTATTTGTGTATGGTATTTAAACTTTGCATCCAGGAGGCTGAAGGCAGCGGTAATAATATGCATTAGAAATTAGGAGAGTTTGTTGATTTGGTTTGACCATTTAGAATTGGTGGAGCAGAATAAGAAGACAAAGAGGGAATATAAATGTAAAGGTAGAAGGAAGTATATAGGTGTTTCCAGAAAGGGTTGGATGGGGTGAGTGAGGTTCTAAGACCTAAGTTGTGAAGGCTTAGAATCTACTAGATGTATATGCGCATTTTAGAGTGGAGGAAGAGTTTGTAAGTTAGATGTGCTGTTGAAATGTGATCAAGGCAATATTCATGAAGTGATTTAGGGAAAGTGTTAGCCAGACTTGAGTCCTGGAGGAGGGAAGTGCAGGCACTCTGAAAGAGGTGCCACACTTGCTATTTAATGATGATACACATTTGAATGATTCTGAAAAGCAATTGCAAAGGTTGATGGAGAAATTTGGGAGTGTAAAAAATGAAAATTTGAAGAGTTACAAAAGTGCAAGGTGATGACACGAAGAAAAAAATAAAAGCTTAGATATGAGATTAAATAGAGGGAATAGTGAGGAAGATTAAGCAAAGGAAATAAGGTAGAAAGTCCTATGAGGTTTCGGATAGAGAAATAAGTTTATCTATGGAAGCATCAAAATAAATGTACTAGAGTACAGCGTGTTACGTACTTAAATTACGTATTTAAACTGGCGCCTAGGGGCATGTAAAATATTGAACAAAATACACCACAGTAGGATCAGAAAGGTTAAATTCACCGGAAGTGCTCAACAGCTGGACAATACTTCTCAGGAAGAACCGATATACTCACCTTTATAAAAATATACACTATAATATCAGTAACAACATACATATATATATACACAACATAAAACCTGCCTTTCACCACATTTCACAAAAAGTACGCTAGTACACTGCTACTAGTTATTTAAAGTTAGGCCTATGGGAATAGTGTATCTCCATGACCCCACCCTTCTGCCGGCCTTTAGCCTGCAGGCAAAAGAAACCCTGTTATTTCTGTACTCTCCAAATCTTAAACAGGCACCACATAAATACCAGGGCCATAGTAGTACCATAAGATGCAACCAAAATCCTACGGTCTAAACAACACTAAAATACTACAACTTACATACTCAGCTAATTCCATAACACCTCGTTCCGCAACACACACTCGTCCCTGCCAGACTAGTCACGCTGACCCACGCAGCTCACCCAGTGTTCACGTCTAATACATGTCCCACTGGTTGGCCACCTGCCATTCATTTCGCATCCACTTAAGCAATGCCACTATTTTAATGGACCTTCACTACACTACAAACATTCCATATTACAAATTTATTACAATAATGCAGTATAATGCATAATACAGCGGTACCAACACTTCTATATGGGCGTGAGGCATGGCATACCAACTCTTCTATATGAGCGTGAGGTATGGGATTTAAACATTGCAGTGAGAAGGCAGTGTGGTGTCATGTTTGAGTAGAAAATAGAATGGAGTTACAATAGGGATATTTCAAAGGGTAAAAGAAGATCTGTTGAGGTAGATTGGGATTTTACAGAGGCTAGAGTAGAATAGAAAGGTCAAAAGGGTTTATAAATCCGAAGTGGAAGGATATAGAAGTGTGCTAGGGAAAGAGTTTTTAACTGGCAATGGCTTGAGCATCCAGCAAGCATGTGACTGGGTTATATTGGAGTGGAGGCAAGTGGTTTAAAGGATTTGAAAAAAATTCAAACTAAATAGATTAGCTGGACTCGAGTCCTGGAGGTGGAGGGTACAGTGCCAGTACTCTGATGGAAGAGTGGAAAGCTGCAGTCCGGAGGGACATTTGTACAAGGACACAAATGCAACTAATGTGACATTTTATTGTGGCAACGTTTCTACACATTTCTGGCGAGACTAGAAGATCGGAAATATTTTCTTCACTAATCAATTCTTTCATGCTCTATAAATATTTTTATTAGGAAATATGGATATTTGTATATAAAATAAGACAACAAAATTTTTCTTTGGTATATACTGTATAACTATTACTGCTCATTTTGTGAAGTTTATTTTGACTTCTGTATGTCGCTATGCGTCGTCATATCCCTGTAACTCAGTGGAAGTACTAAGTAAAACTTGAGAGCTAAATGAAGTAAAGTATCAGGTTTAAAGAGAAGTAAAGTATCAAGTTTAAAGAGAAGTAAAGTATCAAGTTTAAAGAGAAGTAAAGTATCAAGTTCAAAGTATCAAGTTTAAAGTATCAAGTTTAAAGTATCAGGTTTAAAGAGAAGTAAAGTATCAAGTTTAAAGATAAGTAAAGAATCAAGTTTAAAGAGAAGTAAAGTATCAAGTTTAAAGAGAAGTAAAGAATCAAGTTTAAAGAGATGTAAAGTATCAAGTTTAAAGAGAAGTAAAGTATCAAGTTTAATGAAAAGTAAAGTATCAAGTTTAAAGAGAAGTAAAGAATCAAGTTTAAAGAGAAGTAAAGTATCAAGTTTAATGAAAAGTAAAGTATCAAGTTTAATGAAAAGTAAAGTATCAAGTTTAAAGATCTGAAGCTTATCAAAAACGGAATTTAATAGTTATTGCATGGAAATTAATATCCCAAATTCTTCAATTAAGTATATCATATTGGAATTACATAGTGTAGGTGCCACAAAGACCCTGGCACATAGGGCTAGTGTAGGTGCCACAAAGACCCTGGCACATAGGGCTCACAGCCCGATAATAACAAACTTTCCTCTGGGCAAAATTAACTTGAATTCTCAGGTTATCACAGAGAAAATAAGTACCACAAAAAAAATAATGTAATTTAAAAATTAGTATCTACACAGCCCAAAATCATTTAAAAAAAATTCTCTAATATCAAATCAGCGGCCAATTTATTAGATACACCTGTACACCTGCTCATTACTACACTAACCGGTCGGTCACATGACATTATGAAGAAGACATGTGAACTAAGTCAATTTTTCCATGGAATGAGTGTTGTGCCAAATGCGGTGGTTTGAGTATCTTAGAAACTATAAATGTTAGTAGAATTACCGACAATATGTTAAGTAAAAGGACACAAATGCAACTAATGTGACATTTTATTGTGGCAACGTTTCACTCTCCAGGAGCTTTATCAAGCCGGCTTGACAAAGTTCCTGGAGAGCGAAACGTTGCCACAATAAAATGTCACATTAGTTGCATTTGTGTCCTTTTACTTAACATCTCAGAAACTGTTGATCTCTTGGAAATGTTACACACAACAGTCTATAGAGAATTTATAGAGAATTGTGTGAAAAACACAAAACATTCAGTGAGGGGTAGTTTTGTGGGCGACAACGCCTTGTTAATGAGATCAGAGGAGAATGGCTAGACTGGCTTAAGCTGACAGGTAGGGGACAGTAACTGAAATAACCATGTGTTACAACAGTGTTATGCAGAAGTTCATCTATGAATGTGCAACACATCAAACCTAGAAGTGGATGGGATACAGCAGTAGAAGACCACACTGGGTTCCATTGTCAGCTAAGAACACGAAACTGAGGCTACAGTTGGCACAAGCTCACCAAAGCTGGACAGTTGAAGACTGGAAAAACGTCGTTACCTAGTCTGATGAATCACAATTTCTGCTGCGACGCACAGGGTAAGAATTTTGCATAAACATGAATCTATTGATGCATCCATGGAACGGGAGATTCGCTGCTGGAATATGCAGCCAACAAATCTGCCTCAACTGAGTGATGCCACCATGTCAACATGGAGCAGAGTCTAAGGAATATTTTCAGGACCTTGTTGAATTTATTCCATGAAGAATCAAGCTGTTCTGAGGGCTAAGGGAGTCCCTACCCAGTACTAGAAGGGTGTACCTAATAAAGTAGCCACAGAGTGTAGATATACCAGTGTGTAGGTTTTGAAGCAGAACAGAAGATATATTCTGAAGTTATTGCAGAGAAAATAATTTTCTTAATAAAACTGCCATATTTCAGTTGATACAAGACAATAACACGAACCTTTTTTTGAGCAAATACCACCTTCACTCAAAATTTGAAGCCGATAAGAAAAGGTATTTCTCAGTTATCACACAGAATTCAAAACTTCCAAGATAATTAACTGTTAGTAAATCGGAAAGTACACACCTATACAGTGTAATCCTTAAGGATATTGTGCTTTTCATAGGATGCACCGGCCAATGAATCAAGCTGTTCATATAAGGCATTTTTCACGAAAAAAACTAACACCTTAAAATAAAATAAGTATTTCGGCACCAACACATTCTTATATAATAAACATCATCTTCTGTTTAGAAACCGCTAATGTTGAAAGTTTGAAGTCGACCATAAAAGCTTTTATTGCACGGAATCCAAAGACAAAGATGGCTTAATAAGTTAAGTAAAAGGACACAAATGCAACTAATGTGACATTTTATTGTGGCAACGTTTCGCTCTCCAGGAGCTTTCTCAAGCCGTTACAAGCGTTACATGGACACAGTGGGCTATTATATACTCTCAAAGTGAGGTGAAATACTAGTGGTGGTCGAGGTAGTAGTGATAAGTAGTAGTAGTAGTAGTAGTAGTAATACAATAAGGTAGAACAATCAATATGCACATGAGTAAAAGGTGATAAAACAAATACTTGGGTAGTATAACATAAGGTTAGACAACTATTTTTGCTGGAGGTTGAAATATAGAAGGCCTGTAGGAGTGTTCCACATCTACGATGTGCTTGTGTTGAATTAGCAGGAGAGACTAAAATGTCACATTAGTTGCATTTGTGTCCTTTTACTTAACATATTGTCGGTAATTCTACCAATATTATTACATGGCTTAATAAAATGGGCAAAAGACCTTTGCCCTTCCCAGTAGTTATATAAACCTTCCAACAGGTATAGTTCACCAGAAGTGAAGATTTGAAGCAAGTCAGACTAACTGTTCTAAAGTTATAAATGAAAATCTTGATGGAAAAAGTATAAACCCTACTTGAGTTTATGGTCGGCTTTCTTAATAAGCCATGTGAAAAAAACTTACTATTTAAGGGTTCACTCAATTCTGCAACTTAAGAATGAGAGTTATTGATATTTTCAAATTTCATTTCACAGTTATATTGTATTTCAAATTTTCTACACTCTTGTAAGAAAAAAAAAGATTGTCAAAATCTGAATATGCATACCTTCTGCGAGACAAATACAGCTTAGTCGTTAGGTAAAATTTTGAAAATTGTATCCAACACATTCCAATAACAACCCCAAACTTGTTCCAAGATGCATCACCATTTTTAAAGGCAATGAGATGCATCATTCACAAATTATTGTATGTAAACTATTACTAAATTTTCGTAATTTCTTCAAACTGGCCGATTAGCATCTTCACAGGTCAATATTTATCCAAAAAAATTGACGATCAAGACGCACCAATGCTCGGGGATTGATGCCGATCGGAAGACGCATTCTCCGTTAATTGTACAGAAAAAAATAATAAAATTATATATATATATATATATATATATATATATATATATATATATATATATATATATATATATATATATATATATATATATATATATATATATATATATATATATATATATATATATATGTTACCAATATATTAATGTTCATGACTCACGAAATCGTAATGACACGATTGCAAACAAACCATACCACGTGTGGGGTTCGAACCCGCGGTCAGAGAGTCGCAAAACTCCAGACCGTCGCGTAAGCCACTGGGCCAGCTAGCTTCAATAAGATTCATCCAACTAGGTATATTTCTACACCATAGGAAGGTTAGCATAGGCACCACTGTGTCCACAAATGCAAGTTTTTACAGACGAATCTCCCGCCAGCATGGCCGTGACGAACTCTAGCTCAAGTCTCCCCTCAAAGGGCATCTGTGCTTGCCCATAGTCAAACGAATCTTTTTCTTGTTTGAAGCCTATCAGATCAAGCGTTCTCAAACGACAAAGGAAAAATTAGAAGGAAGGAAAGACAAATGTCTGAACCACTTAGTTGTAACGGTACTCTTCGTATTATCAATTTTGATGAAGCATCTTCTTGACAACAAAGAATTATGCTTTGAAAGTTGTTAAAATCAAATTAATTCATTTCTGCTAAACGAAGCCTTTCACGCTGTTCACTAGTTGCTTCTTTTCTATCTTCTTTTCATTTGTCACTCTTTTTTTTTCAACGTCATCTGGCATGTCTATTCCAAGGGGTCGCTCAAAAAACAAATTCCTCCAACGGTTCAGCATCAAACTTAACCAGACATTCTGCAAGTTAAAGAGTTCACCGATAATTTTTGTCTCTGCTGCTATTGTCTCAGCTTTCTTGGCTAAGCTCTTCATTCTCGAGCTCTTGCGTGGACAAGGTCGCTTCCTCCACCTCTTTGTCATTAAAAAATAAAAGTTAGAAAAAATAGCCACAAACACCCCATTGTTGCTTCACAACACGGTGTTTAACTCACTTGAATTCCCTCTCGACTCGTTGACAGATGGCGGCACTGATGCTCAAGCAAGGACGCTGTGACTTGGGTAAAATTAACATTGCTCTATATTGTTTAGCAGTTGTTGATTTTCTAAAACGGGTTTGTTCTGCTCCGTCGGTTCCTTGCCCAGCTGGCCACGTTGACTTGTTAGCTTTTACAGAATACTTACGCCAGCAAGGGTCGGTGTTCTCTAAAACACAGAGCACGTTAATATAACTCAGAACATTGATATTCTGTCGGTACAAGAGTTGCTTCATGTTTTCTAGGTGGGTGATTATATTAGTGTTCTTCAGTAGATGTTCTTTCGGTTCATAAGATAGAAAATGTTCTTCCTCAAACAGAAGAATAGTGTTACTTAGCTGCAGGAGATGGTTGGTATCCTCCAAAGTTCAAAAGTGTATCACATACTGTGGGTACAAGACTTATTTCCTCGTCAGGTAGAAGTGTGATTAGTTTCTGTGGTTCAGAGATGAAGTTCTCCAGGTGTAAGAGTAGCCTGGTGTTCCTCAGGTGTAAGAGTAGCCTGGTGTTCCTCAGGTGTAAGAGTAGCCTGGTGTTCCTCAGGTGTAAGAGTAGCCTGGTGTTCCTCAGGTGTAAGAGTAGCCTGGTGTTCCTCAGGTGTAAGAGTAGCCTGGTGTTCCTCAGGTGTAAGAGTAGCCTGGTGTTCCTCAGGTGTAAGAGCAACCTGGTGTTCCTCAGGTGTAAGAGTAGCCTGGTGTTCCTCAGGTGTAAGAGTAGCCTGGTGTTCCTCAGGTGTAAGAGTAGCCTGGTGTTCCTCAGGTGTAAGAGTAGCCTGGTGTACCTCAGGTGTAAGAGTAGCCTAGTGTTCCTCAGGTGTAAGAGTTGCCTGGTGTACCTCAGGTGTAAGAGTAGCCTGGTGTTCCTCAGGTGTAAGAGTAGCCTGGTGTTCCTCAGGTGTAAGAGCAGCCTGGTGTTCTTCAGGTGTAAGAGTAGCCTGGTGTTCCTCAGGTGTAAGAGTAGCTTTGTGTTCCTCAGGTGTATGAGTAGCCTGGTGTACCTCAGGTGTAAGAGTAGCCTGGTGTACCTCAGGTGTAAGAGTAGCCTAGTGTTCCTCAGGTGTAAGAGTAGCCTGGTGTTCCTCAGGTGTAAGAGTAGCCTGGTGTTCCTCAGGTGTAAGAGTAGCCTGGTGTTCCTCAGGTGTAAGAGTACTCTGGTGTTCCTCAGGTGTAAGAGTAGCCTGGTGTTCCTCAGGTGTAAGAGTACTCTGGTGTTCCTCAGGTGTAAGAGTAGCCTGGTGTTCCTCAGGTGTAAGAGTAGCCTAGTGTTCCTCAGGTGTAAGAGTAGCCTGGTGTTCCTCAGGTGTGAGAGTAGCCTGGTGTTCCTCAGGTGTAAGAGTAGCCTGGTGTTCCTCAGGTGTAAGAGTACCCTGGTGTTCCTCAGGTGTAAGAGTAGCCTGGTGTTCCTCAGGTGTAAGAGTACCCTGGTGTTCCTCAGGTGTAAGAGTAGCCTGGTGTTCCTCAGGTGTAAGAGTAGCCGAGTGTTCCTCAGGTGTAAGAGTAGCCTGGTGTTCCTCAGGTGTAAGAGTAGCCTAGTGTTCCTCAGGTGTAAGAGTAGCCTGGTGTTCCTCAGGTGTGAGAGTAGCCTGGTGTTCCTCAGGTTTAAGAGTAGCCTGGTGTTCCTCAGGTGTAAGAGTAGCCTGGTGTTCCTCAGGTGTAAGAGTAGCCTGGTGTTCCTCAGGTGTAAGAGTACCCTGGTGTTCCTCAGGTGTAAGAGTAGCCTGGTGTTCCTCAGGTGTAAGAGTAGCCTGGTGTTCCTCAGGTGTAAGAGTACCCTGGTGTTCCTCAGGTGTAAGAGTAGCCTGGTGTTCCTCAGGTGTAAGAGTAGCCTGGTGTTCCTCAGGTGTAAGAGTAGCCTGGTGTTCCTCAGGTGTAAGAGCAGCCTGGTGTCCCTCAGGTGTAAGAGTAGCCTGGTGTTCCTCAGGTGTAAGAGTAGCCTGGTGTTCCTCAGGTGTAAGAGCAGCCTGGTGTTCCTCAGGTGTAAGAGTAGCCTGGTGTTCCTCAGGTGTAAGAGTAGCCTGGTGTTCCTCAGGTGTGAGAGCAGCCTGGTGTTCCTCAGGTGTAAGAGTACTCTGGTTACACCAGTGTACTCTTACACCCGAGGAGCGCCACGGAACTCTTACTCCTGAGGAGCACCAGGGCACCTCTCTAGGTGTGGAGAGATTGAGAGACGAGGTGGTATAGAGGAGAATTTAAGAAATTTAATATGTGTGATTTGAAAAAAAGACTTGTGAGATTTTTTTTGTTTGCGATGTTGAGAAACTCGTGGATTGTATGTTGAGATGTGTTGAGTGTATAATGTAAGTTAGCTTAGGTTCTGTTAGGCTGTTCTTGAAACAAGGAAATGGATTATGTTCTTTGATGTGGTAGGAGTAAGGAAGATGTAATAGATAGGTTAGGTGATGGGGATCTTCATCCAAGGATAGATTATGTTAGATTAGGATAGGTGACTGAGTTCTTGATAGATGGAAATGGGATATAATCTTTCTGGTGTGGTGTAGAGGAGATGAAAGATAGGTTAGGTTAGATTAGTTTAGGTTATGCGATGGTGATTTTGATCCAAGGTTAGATTTGATAAGGTTAGGGTATGGTGCTCTTGATCCAAAGGAAATGAAATATGGTCTTTGATGTGGTAGGGTATGGGATATGTGGAAGGTTAGGTTATATGATGGTGACCTTGATCCAGAGTTAGGTTAGGTTATGTGATGGTGACCTTGATCCAGAGTTAAGTTATATGATGGTGACCTTGATCCAGAGTTAGGTTAGGTTATGTGATAATGACCTTGATCCAGAGTTAGGTTAGGTTATGTGATAGTGACCTTGATCCAGAGTTAGGTTAGGTTGTGATAGTGACCTTGATCCAGAGTTAGGTTAGGTTATGTGATAGTGACCTTGATCCAGAGTTAGGTTAGGTTATGTGATGGTGACCTTGATCCAGAGTTAGGTTAGGTTATGTGATAGTGACCTTGATCCAGAGTTAGGTTAGGTTATGTGATAGTGACCTTGATCCAGAGTTAGGTTAGGTTATGTGATAGTGACCTTGATCCAAGGTTAGGATATGTTATGTTAGGTTAGGATTTATTAGGTTAGGATAGGTTATGCTAGCTATAGTTAGGTTAGGTGATGATCTTGATCCAAGGTTAGGTTATGTGATGACATTCTTGATGTAATTTTGGATAAATTATTTGTATTTTTTGTTGTATTTTTTTGTTGTTGTTGTTAGTGTAATTTATGTTGTTCATGTTGTAATATATGGTGTTTATATTGTAATATATGGTGTTTATTTTCTAATATATGGTGTTTATGTTGTAATATGTGGTGTTTATGTTGTAATATATTGTGTTTATGTTGTAATATATGGTGTTTATGTTGTAATTTATGGTGTTTATGTTGTAACATATGGTGTTTATGTTGTAATATATGATGTTTATGTTGTAATATATGGTGTTTATGTTGTAACATATGGTGTTTATGTTGTAATATATGGTGTTCATGTTGTAATTTATGGTGTTTATGTTGAAATTTATGGTGTTTATGAAGTAATTTTTGATGATTGAAATGTAAGTTTGGGTGATTTTATGGGTATTTATGTGGAGATTTATTGAAAATATATAGGTTTTTCGAGAATTCTATGAAGATTTTAATGAAAATATAGAGTATTCTATAAATATTTTAATGAAAATATGGGCTATCCTATGAATGTTTTATGGGTATTCTGTGTATAATTTATGGACATTCTATGTATATTTTACTGAAATATAATCTCTGAAGATTTATTAAAAGTTGTGGGATATCCTATGAATATTTCAATGAAAACATGGGATATTCAATGAATTTTTTAATGAAAATATGGAGAATCCTGTGAATATTTTACTAAAAACTTGGGGTAGTCTAAGAAGACTTTAATGAAAATGTGGGTCAATCTTCAAATACTTAATGAAAATATGGAGTAATCTAAGAATTTAATGAAAATATGGAGTATCCTATGAATATTTTAAGGAAAATATGGAGTACTTTAAGAAGAATTTCATGAAAATATGGTATATTCTAGGAAACGTATTATTTGTAAGGGTTTGTAGAATGTAAGAATTTTTACTAAATATTAAAGGTGTGAAGGGTTCTTGATTCAAGGAACTAGAATTAGGTTGATCATGGACCTGGAGCTGTAGTGTTGTATTTGACGGAATATGAGACGAGTTAGTGGTGTGTGTGATATATAAGAATAAATACAATAAACTGAAGATTAAATGGAATAAATTTAGAGGTGGAAAAATATACCGGATTCAGAAATTTTTAGTGAATTTATACTAATAATATATAAAAATCCATAAATGGGATGTATAATTTTATAAAAAAATCGAAATGTTTACCAACTTTATTTGGAATACTAAGGAATAAAATTTAGATTTAAAACTTTAAAAAAATATTATACATTGGGTGTATCAAAAAAAAAATTAGTGAATTTATACCAAGACTGGAGCGATATGAGAAGAAATAGAAGAAAGTAGACATCGATATTAGGAGGAGAATTAGAGTATAGGGATGAGGTAAATATAGAGTATAGGGATGAGGTAAATATAGAGTATAGGAATAAGAAGATAGGTTGCGTTAGGAAGTGATCTTGATTCCAATAATGAAAACTAAAAATTGTATATCTTATTTTAACCTTCAAGAAAAATGTTTTGCAAAAGAGAGGGTTGTTTGCCTTTGATGACTAAAGGTATATTATGAGGCCCAATTCATGAGGGCAGAAGCGCCCTGGTATGTCACACGTTGTAAATATTACAGTGTAAAATGTAGTAATTATTTATAGAAAACAGAAAAGAGTTTGAATGTGTGGGAACATAGAGCCTGGGAGGTGTATAGTGGAGGATGTGTGGGAACATAGAGCCTGGGAGGTGTATAGTGGAGGATGTGTGGGAACATAGAGCCTGGGAGGTGTATAGTGGAGGATGTGTGGGAACATAGAGCCTGGGAGGTGTATAGCGGAGTATGTGTGGGAACATAGAGCCTGGGAGGTGTATAGTGGAGAATGTGTGGGAACATAGAGCCTGGGAGGTGTATAGTGGAGAATGTGTGGGAACATAGAGCCTGGGAGGTGTATAGTGGAGGATGTGTGGGAACATAGAGCCTGGGAGGTGTATAATGGAGGATGTGTGGGAACATAGAGCCTGGGAGGTGTATAGTGGAGAATGTGTGGGAACATAGAGCTTGGGAGGTGTATAGGGGAGGATGTGTGGGAACATAGAGCCTGGGAGGTGTATAGTGGAGAATGTGTGGGAACATAGAACCTGGAAGGTGTATAGTGGAGGATGTGTGGGAACATAGAGCCTGGGAGGTGTATAGTGGAGAATGTGTGGGAACATAGAGCCTGGGAGGTGTATAGTGGAGAATGTGTGGGAACATAGAGCCTGGGAGGTGTATAGTGGAGTATGTGTGGGAACATAGAGCCTGGGAGGTGTATAGTGGAGAATGTGTGGGAACATAGAGCCTGGGAGGTGTATAGTGGAGTATGTGTGGGAACATAGAGCCTGGGAGGTGTATAGTGGAGGATGTGTGGGAACATAGAGCCTGGGAGGTGTATAGTTTAGTATAATAATAATAATAATAATAATAATAATAATAATAATAATAATAATAATAATAATAATAATAATAATAATAGTTTATTGGGACATGATACAAATAATTACAATGGGTTATGAGATTACATGAGGTGTACATGCCAAAAGTCCCTAATATGCAGAGCATTGTGGGCAGACTTAAAATTAACAACTTAAAACTAAATGGTAAGAATTATAGTAAACAGTTTACAATATAAGTATAGTTGACTATTTAAGCTATGAAATTTGAACATAATTTGAACATGACATTTTTGAAACAATAGTTTTATAATTTTGGATCATTTACAGTTTTATATGTCTACATAATAAAATTATTAAACCAGATTAAACAAATTAAATCAATAATTTATGTTGCAATAACAGTTTATATGGTCATTAGATGAGTTACAAGGAGCACAAGGGTACACGAGGATGGATTTCTTTATATTAGGTGGTATTAATTATAACAGGTTTATACATTATGATATATAACAGGTTTATACATTATGATATATAACAGGTTTATACATTATGATATATAACAGGTTTATACATTATGATATATAACAGGTTTATACATTATGAGGTATAAGTTTCAACATTTGTACTAGATTATGTTTGATAAATTAATTTTCTTTGAGCAATTATGTAAGGGGTTTTGAGGCTAGGGGAGTAACACAGTGAATAATGTTATTTTGAGGCAGTGTAAAGTTATTTAATAACTTTGTAGGTAATGTAAAGTAGTGGGTATTTAGTTTTGGGCGAGTAGGTGTTTTTTTTAGCAGAGTTTTGAATTGATGTACAGACCGGGTTTCTTTGGTAATCATAGGTAATAAATTCCAAATTTTTGTGCCTTTGATGTGCATTGCGTTTTTGCATAGTGTGAGGTGGACGCTGGGAACATCGAAGAGTGATCTGTGTCTTGTGTTATGGTCATGTGTCCTGTTAAGGTTGGTTAGGAGGATTTTGAGTTGTGGGTTAATATTTGAGTTTAGTGTTTTATGTATGTAATAGGCACTGTAAAAAGTATGGATGTCTTGTATGGTGAGTAAGTTCAGACTTTTGAATACTGGTGGAGTATGTTGTCTAGAATGGGAATTTGTTATCATTCGAACTACAGCCTTTTGTTGTGTCATTAATGGTTTGAGGTGATTTATTGTTGTTGAGCCCCATGCACAGATTCCATAGGTGAGGTAGGGGTAAATGAGTGAGTGATAAAGGGAAAGGAGAGCTGGTTGTGGAACATAGTACCTTATCTTGGATAGTATTCCTACGGTCTTGGAGACTTTCTTGGAAATTTGTTGTATATGTGTGGGAACACAGAGCCAGGGAGGTGTATAGTGGAGGATGTGTGGGAACATAGAGCCTGGGAGGTGTAAAGTGGAGGATGTGTGGTAACAGAGCCTGGGAGGTGTATAGTGGAGGATGGATGTTAGATGATGCGAAGTGTTGGCTTGTTAGCTAAC
Source organism: Cherax destructor (assembly GCA_009830355.1). NCBI lineage: Eukaryota > Metazoa > Arthropoda > Malacostraca > Decapoda > Parastacidae > Cherax > Cherax destructor. The sequence goes on along the minus strand of WNWK01025388.1, from coordinate 6,203 downwards.
ATCCCCAATTATCGCGCAAGGTATCGAGCATTGTGAGCGTCTAACCTGTGAAGCTTGTGATTAGAACATAAGGAGCACTGCAGAAGGCTTACTGGCCCATGCTAGGCCAGGTGAGGGAGGAGGGGTGATAACGCGGGGGGATGGAGGGGAGAGGCTTGGTCTTACGTGAAGCTTTGATCCAAGAAGTAGGAGCGTTAGTCGTCCTGGAGTTGGTGGTGAGGTGATGGGGAAGGTTCAGGGAAAGGTGAGGAAGGTACAGGAGATGGAGGTGTAGCGGAAGGAAGGTGTGAGGGAGAGAGTGGTCCACAACTATAAATGATCTTGCTTAAAAAACATAATAGATGCTGCTAAAATAATTTCTAGGGAAAACCTATATTCGATTCCAGACGCAGCGCTCCAAGACACTCGGCCTTTCTCCACTTCGAGTTACCCTCCCACAAAAAAAATATCACACTTAAGTGCGCCCCCAAAAGTTAATTTAGTGGTACCCAACATACAGTCACCCCCGTTTCAGGTGCCGGGACCTAGAGCCAAAATGCCAACCAAAAGTCAACGCTTAGTGTGATATATACGCATATATATATATATATATATATATATATATATATATATATATATATATATATATATATATATATATTATTGTAACCACGAACGAGTGGTATTGATCAATAACTACACTGCACTAGCCAGGGGTCGAACCCATGATGCTTTAGCCCGCCTCATGGTGAGCGAAAACACATGACGCTCTAGTCTACTGAACCACACAATCCTTAAGAGTAGCGCATCCAGTAGGACTGAATGTAGTACTTACTACCCAAGGACATACGGTGCAGTGTAGTTATTGATCAATAACACTCGTTCGTGGTTACATTAATATAATATACTGCTTGTTGAGCTAGTACACCAAACAGGGAGTAGAATGAAATTAGCTTAGAGGCGTCCACACCACCGTATGTCCTTGGGTAGCGAGTACAACATTCAGTTCTACTAGATGTGCTACTCTTAAGAATTGTGTGGTTCAGTGGACTATGTCCATGGTAACAATCATTAACAAATTACAAAGTAATGAGCCACTGACACGTCCACACCCGGTTACAACTGTAATATTAAGTGTAATAATAAGTGGGTCATACACCCACACGAGCGTGCACGCACACACACAAACACAAGGGCTCACGCACAGCTTATCAACGACGGCCAACACGGTTTCAGGGACGGGAAATCTTGTGTCACAAATATACTGGAGTTCTACGACAGGGTGACAGCAATAAGACAAGAGAGAGAGGGGTGGGTAGATTGCATATTATTGGATTGTAAGAAGGCGTTTGACACAGTTCCACACAAGAGATTAGTGCAGAAGCTGGAGGACTAGGCAGGGGTAACAGGGAAGGCACTACAATGGATCAGGGAATACCTGTCAGGAAGACAACAGCGAGTCATGGTACGTGGCGAGGTGTCAGAGGGGGCGCCGGTGACGAGCGGGGTTCCACAGGGGTCAGTCCTGGGACCAGTGCTGTTTCTGGTATTTGTGAACGACATGACGGAAGGAATAGACTCCGAAGTGTCCCTGTTTGCAGATGATGTGAAGTTGATGAGAAGAATTAAATCTGACGAGGACCAGGCAGAACTACAAAGGGATCTGGACAGGCTGCAAGCCTGGTCCAGCAATTGGCTCCTGGAGTTCAACCCCACCAAGTGCAAAGTCATGAAGATTGGGGAAGGGCAAAGAAGACCGCAGACGGAGTACAGTCTAGGGGGCCAGAGACTGCAAACCTCAATCAAGGAAAAAGATCTTGGGGTGAGTATAACACCAGGAACATCTGAGGCGCACATCAACCAAATAACTGCTGCAGCATATGGGCGCCTAGCAAACCTAAGAACAGCATTCCGACATCTTAATAAAGAATCGTTCATGACCCTGTATACTGTGTACGTTAGGCCCATACTGGAGTATGCAGCACCAGTTTGGAACCCACACCTAGCCAAGCACGTGAAGAAGCTCGAGAAAGTGCAAAGGTTTGCAACAAGACTAGTCCCGGAGCTAAGGGGTATGTCCTACGAGGAGAGGTTAAGGGAAATCGACCTGACGACACTGGAGGACAGGAGAAATAGGGGAGACATGATAACAACATATAAAATACTGAGAGGAATTGACAAAGTGGACAGAGACAGAATGTTCCAGAGATGGGACACAGCAACAAGGTGACACAGTTGGAAGTTGAAGACTCAGATGAATCACAGAGATGTTAGGAAGTATTTCTTCAGTCACAGAGTAGTCGGGTAGTGGAATAGTTTAGGAAGCGATGTAGTGGAGGCAGGCTCCATACATAGCTTTAAGAAGAGGTATGATAAAGCTCATGGCGCAGGGAGAGTGACCCAGTAGCGGCCAGTGAAGAGGCGGGGCCAGGAGCTATGAATCGACCCCTGCAACCACAACTAGGTGAGTACAACTAGGTGAGTACACACACGCACACTAGCATACAAACATATATAAACACACAAGCGTGCACACACACACACACACACACACACACACGTGGTAATGCTTTATTAACATTGAGCAAAGTCAGGGTATTTCTCCAGAATGGTCTGTAATATACCACTGTGGATAAAATACTTTGCCATTTCTTGAACATTTCTGTGTGAGTTGTCTCTAAATTCATTAATTTTATCGCACTCCAGTACATAATGACGCAGTGTGTGACAATAGTCCATCTGGCAAAGTTTACATTTCGTTTGGTCTACATCTGGTGGTGGTGATTTAACCTGCCAAAGATACTTGTAACCCAGCCGGAGGCGGACGGTAGTGACATCCAAGAGTCTGCTTATTTTGTTGGATGCACCATAGACATGTGGCTCCTCCTGCATGATAGAATGATGATAGATGGACTGACTGGTGTCAACCTCCCTAAGTCTTAAGTCAATAAAGTTCAATTGAAGTTCTTTTCGTATTATTGTTTTCAAACTGCTAACTGACAACCCAAGATTGTAATATACTCCCTCTTTGAAAGCATACAGCTTAGCCAATTCATCAGTTCTTTATGCATCTGGAGACCAATGTGAGATGGAATCCACAGCATGTGCACTCTGACTCCACTGTCCACAATCTTACCATACCTGTGTCTGGCTTCTGACACAAGCATGCCACAATTTATGAGTTGAGAGCATTTATGGATGACAGAGAATCAGTTACAATTAAAGTGTCAACCTTAGATACATAGACGCATTTGAGTGCAAGGAGTATGGCGAACAGATCTGTCTGAAGGGTAGAGGCCCAGTTATTGATGCGTGATCCAATTTCTTTAAGAGAGCCATCACTCTGTATGACAACAGCAGCACTACCAGCTGCACTGGTGGATTGGTGTACTGAACCATCAACGTAAATAATTTGTGAAAAAGTGTTCTGTGTGACTAAGTTATCAATACAGCTTAAGGCATCATGTTTGGCTCCAAGACGAAGCTTTGGTTGTGATTTAAGAAGAGTTATGGGGGGGGGGAAATGGAGGAATAGTAGTTTGGAATGGGGTAATATCCCATGGAGCAGGGAAGTGCCGCTGTTGCCTTACTTGATATAGATCATGTAGCTGGTTCATGCGGAGGTTTTTCGATCCATCTGGAGGGATGTTCACCAGTGCTGAGGAAAGTTTGGAGGGCTTCTGTGCAGGGGTTTGAATGGGCTTGCCTAAGCATATTGACCCCAATGAGGATATTTATTTCAGTAACACGATCTCTGATGCTTGGAATATCAAGTTCTTTCTGCATATTTAAAATTTTGGCAGTACGAGGGCATCCTAGGATGATCCTCATTGCTTCGTTTTGCAGTTTTTCCAACCCTCCAAGCTTCCAGTCAGACGCGAGAGCAAGTAGTGGCGCAGCATAATCAACCAATGATCTAATATAAGCAAGATACACCATTTTCACAATTTTAACATTGGTACCATACCGGGGATGAAAACCTGCCACAACTCTAAGTGCTCTCAGCCTTTCTTTGTATTGGCGACAAAGTCTCGTTACAACAGGTCCAAGTAGTGGGACTTCAAAGCCTAGATACCTGTATCTGCTTACATATTCCAGAAGAGACCCATCATGCAACTGGATCTGGCGAACTGTGCCTCTCTGTCGAGGAGGACGCCTGTTGAGTATCTTTGTTTTATCAGTAGAGATTATCAACCCCAGGTCCTGACACGAGGCTAGTTCATGGTTAAGAATGTTTTGGGTGTTGGAGAATCCGGTGGTGTGAATCATTATATCATCAGCAAAACTAATCATATAATGATGGGGCTGGCTAGGCATAGCATTAATTAATTAAGGCAAGTTCACTAATGATTACATGTCTGTTGGCTACATCAAAAGCAGATTTAAGGTCAAGGAAGGTAGTGTATGAGCTGTCAGTGTGCAGAGTGAGAAAAGTGGTTATGCAATTATGCACACTCCTTCCATGCATGAAACCATGCAACCGGGGAGACAAAAATTGCTTAATTCTTTGCATGAGACGATTAAGAATCATCCTCTCGAATGTTTTACACCAGCAGCTAGTAAGAGATATTGGGCGAAATAGTTTTTGTTGATTGGGCTTTGGAATGGGAATAACGAGGCTGTTGGTCAAAGATTTAGGGAGCTCCCCAGTTACATAGCTCATGTTATATAATTCAAGCAAAGGATTACCTGGTACTCGACACAGCAATCTGAGTATGTTGTAAGTAATACCATCCTCCCCAGGTGACGTGGAGCTGCCCTTTGTTAGTGCTGCATCAAGTTCAAAGTTAGTGAAAGGAATGTTACAGTCATCTTCCTTGCTGAGCATAAAACAAATCAGTCTCACCCTTGCATCATATTTGTCCATTAATTTCGCTTGTGTGGTACTGGGAGGATTGTCATAGCTAGATGTAACAGCCCAAGCACTGACTAACTCATTCGCCCTATGTAAGGGATGAGGGTGCGCGATCTGACCAGTTTTGTTACCCTTATTTCTGTTTACGTCCCTCCATGCCCGGCTAAGTGGGGTGTGAGCATTGAGACCATTGACAAATTGTTCCCAGTCTGTTTGCCGCAGCTCTGTCATACGCTCTCTGGCAGCAGCAAGGGCAGTTTAGAAAAGCCTCAGCATTTCAGGGGTACGATGGCTTCCATAGGCTAGGCCTAGTCTACGAGCAGTACGTTTCAATGTTCGAAGTTTAGGATCATTGTAATAGGTATGGTTTTTATAGGAGTTATAATTATTATGGAAGTTAGTTGGTTTTAGAGTACCAGGAGGTTTCAGTGGCGGCTGTAAGTAGTTCTGAATACTGCTCACAAAGTCATTGTTAAAGGTCTCAACAGAGGAACACTCATAGGAATTATACCAGTCAGTCACATGTGCAACAAAGTCCTCATGTTGATCAGGGGGAACATTAAAACGTTTCTGTTTGAATATTCCACCAGGAAGGATAGTATTACCAATATTTAGTGAGGTTAGCCTTGGGAAATGGTCTGATGATATATCTGATACAATGGAAGACTCACAGCTGGCAAAAGTAATGTTGAAGCCAAGACACAGATCAAGGACGCCTCCATAGTTGCCCCAACAGTTAAAAGAAATGACGTTTTATAATGTTTTCATTACTTTTCCTTTTCCTGTGTCGAAACAGGAAGTAGCAGTGTCACAACTACTCAATGTACGTGCACTTGAAAATCTGTTATGATTTTGCTATTCTTTGTAGCAGATGCACCAATATCAAAGGTCTATTTTGAACAGGTAATTCTATGAACATTTACACTGAAATGTTTACTTGTAGTGATGCTACGGCAGGAAGATATGAGCGTCATATCACACTGTATTTACACTTGGACATCCATTTGAACCCACTTTGATAGCTGTCGGGTGAGTATAACATCTGCTTCCTCATGCTTGGATGTCAAGTCGTGCCTTTTAATATCAGCTGTTTCATCCTGTCGTGTTACAACAAGCTTGTGTTGCTGTATTTATGCACTGAGCTTATCGATGTCATGCAGAATGTCAGCGCTTATCAGTTGTATGTGACCAATTTTGCCTTGTAACATAAATTGGGCAACATGTATCGGTCAGAGATCTAGTAAACATCTCCAGCTTCCAACTTCTGAATTATTGCAGCTTTGAAACGGTACGGACTGTCAGTCACAGTGCCATAATCTGGGCCCAAGGAATGACCTGCATTAAAGCTGGTAAATCAGTCACTGAGGAT
>WNWK01025387.1:0-28624 GCA_009830355.1 Cherax destructor | reverse complement strand
GTGTTTGTGACTATTTGATTACAAGTATTTCAGTACCTAATATTAGTGTCAGAACAAACATTGGCTATATAATCAACAAAACTACTATAAACTGTAATTATCAGAACATAAAAATTATATAAATAAAAATAAAAATGATTAAAAAAAGGTATTTCGGCAACACTTCTGCAAAGCGGCAGGACTCCCTGTTGCCGCCAGGTGAGCATCCAGTGCCACCTTTGCGGCTTTATATCTCAGTAAGTACCGACACTAAAAAAAATTGTTTATTTTGGTCTTATTACACACAGAAATATGCCCTCTGTATTTAAAAAAAAAAAAAAAAAAATTCTTGTTTTCAAAATATTCGGAGCGTTGGCAGTGAAAACGTAGATCTACATTTGGTCAGCTTAACCTTTTGAGGGTCGAGACCCCCGACCCTTAACTCACTCTCAGGGTCGAAAAATTAAAAAAAAAATAATGATTTTTTATGAAATGATAGAGAATCTTTTCCCGATGGTAATGACACCAAAAGTATGAAATTTGATGGAACACTTACGAAATTACACTCTCACGAAGTTAGTGATATCGGCGATATTTACGCATCGGCGATTTCGCCTACTTTGAGCCCTATTTTCGGCCAATTCCATTGTTCAAGTCAACTAAAATCATAGCTATTTCACTAGAACTCTATTTGTTATATCGACTGAGTACAAAAAACCACCCATTTACTGATATCAACTACCAAAAAAAGTGGTCAGAAATTGGCAATTTGGCAAATTTCACACAAATTTCAAAAGATGCCAATTTCCAAATAGGGTCCAGAATAAACAAGACAGACATTCCTGGCACTAAAATAACATTTTTTCTGTTCATTAGTCACGTCTCCGGGCCCCTCTTACATTACTCTTGCTTTCCATTTTGAATTTTTATTCTTACAAAAAATAGAAGATTTATTGTTATGCAGACTACTGCATTATTGTAAAAATGGTATAAATAATATCAACGCACTTGTGAAAGAATATTAGACTCACCAGTTGACGTGTATTGGGCACATGGCGTGATTTGTTTACTCTTGAACATCGGCCAAAATTGAACATTTCCTCTACTTTGAGCTCAATTTCATGGTATTTTTCATCGTGATACCAATCAAAATCATCTTTGTGTCTGTAATATATCTTCCATTCTATCAAATGAGACTAAGAAAACGAGAATACAACCATAAATACCATACGAAAATACACTGCAAAGTCGCTGTTTTAAACCAAAAACATGATCGGAGTTTTTTTTTCTCATGTACTGCGTGCTGCAGGATCTTTTTTATACTGTGCACACTGACCATGCATACCCATTCTTTCATATGGAGGCCTACCAGCTTTCTTCCACCAGATTTTGAGGCGCTAGAATTTTGTCGTATAAATATGGAATTGACACTGGCTGTTAAGCCGTACATGTACGAGACTGACCCTGAAAGGGTTAAATCATATTCTTCACACCCACCTACTTTTTTCCCTCTCACCTGTTCTATGGCTCATCTTGTCCTTCATACACCTATCTCTTGACAAGTCCACTCTCAAATACAGTAGACCATCATTAACATGGTAGTTATGTTCCTGAAAATGCAGTGTTAGACAAAATTGTGTTAAAGAAACTGAAGAGCTTTTGGTGAAAATAGGGTTATGTTCCTGGGATCTCCCAATAATATATACAGTAGGGCCTCGCTCCTGTACATCAAGAGGTATCATTTCGATCCCCGTTGGGGAGGGAAATCTATAACCTTATACCAGCGCCTCTACTCTTTTCACAATGCTTGCTCATTGTGTAAAGATAAAGCCTACAAATGGTATCATCAACGACTCCACCAAACTAGCCCTTGCTTCAGCTGTAAAGACCTGCTTGCAGATTAAATTTACAGCTATTCTCTAGCTTAAAGACTCCTTCTTAGTTGTCTGCACTGACGACCTTGAAGCTGCAAAACTAACCAACGATACTGCTGTGAAGACACTAAATGACCGACAGTTCACCATCTCCCCTTAACCTTCACTGCTGGCGAAACGTTCTGTTTTTTATGAAACGACTGGACAAGATTATTACAACCCAATCGATACCTGACCTGAAGACATCAATTGAAGAACAAAACTACTGGGCTTTGTTTGATAACATTACAAAGATCCCAAATGCAACATCCATGATCAAAGTCACCTTCACAGACATCAATATGGCAAATAGAGCACTGTCAGATGGACTAGCCATCTCATACTACCACATACATCCACGACAAATAGAACAAGAACAACGTTTCGCCCACGTCTCTCCCTTGCTGGAACTGCTACTCATACCTTCATTTAATGACAGAATGCCCTATTAAGGACAAGAAATTCTGCTCCAACTGTAGCAATACCACTCCTACCTGCCTCAACTGTAAGGGCACTCACCATACTAAAAAACTCAAAGAAGCAAAGAAAAACAGCAAAAAACGCCGACTTTTGCAGCCATAACCAAACTACAGACACCAAAAAAATTCTCCAAGCAACACAACAGTCTTCCTTAACTTTGAACTCCCTCTCTCCACTTCCCGACACCGCCCCTTCCAAGGTGCTGTACTGCATGATGCATGCACACCTTGCTAATGCAACAAACCCCGGCACTTTCAATACAACAATCAACGAACTGTTCCGTCTAAATAACATGCCTACTTTCGACTTTCCTGACTCTCCACTTTCACAAGACTTCCTCAAGATAATCCCAAACATCATCAACTTCACGTCCACCTTAAGCCCAACTCCAGACCCTGCCCCAGAACCCATTCCAGAACCTTCCTCACTGACTACAGCTACCTCTCAACAACCACAAACTACCCAACAAGCCTCAAATAATCAAGACTCCCAGCCTCCACTCCGCACAACCACAGAAGATACAGAAGTACATGAATATCCTGAAGAATCCTCTGACGAAAAAGAAGAAAACACCGAAGTCAACTGACCCATCAAACATATCCATTTCAAGGACGTTAGTTTCTACACCACCTCCGCCTTCGCCGACGAAATGCACCCTAGAGAACTAGCTCCTCACCTGACAGAAGGAACAGTAAAACACGTTTGCAAACCACCTTGTAAACTTGATTTTGGACCAATACTGACTGCACTCATATATTACTTAAACGACCCTACTCAGAAAGTCAAACTATACTACTTATCCAAGAGGGACTTCAAAAAACTAAAGTCCGGCTCTCCAGACATAAATTAGCCAATTTTCAGGATATTCCTTCTTAAGAAATCTTAACTCAATACTGCCTCGACCCGAGTCCCCGCCCACCTGATGCCTAGCCAGCCATGATCTAGTCACATGACAACAAGCCAGCGAGCATTGCAGTCACCCTGCTCTCTCTACTCTGCCCTCATACATCGCCTCACAACGCTTCGCAGCTGGGTTTAGTCCTGGTTCTTTATCTACGACTCAAGATCTTCCTCTCACCGACTATTCTTCATCTATCCACACTTCCCCCTCACCCACATGTGGGTCTTACCTGAGAGTATTGTCTGTCTGTATGGCGTTCCGCTAATAGGTGATATCAAATTATGATTAAAACTCCCTATACGGCTCCCAGTCTTTCTAATACGGAACATCCCACCCATTTTGTTTGCATTCTCCGTGAGCACATCTCTCTATTATGTCTGGAAACTTTCCAAAATTTCAAGTATTTTAAAGTTAGTGCATATTTTATATGTACTCTGATAATTATACAGCCTCTCTTCACTTACCGACATACCGACAACTCGGATTTACGATGGGCTCTCTGACAAGGTGTTATTATATACTGTACGAGAACTTGGGTCATGAATAGGCAGCGCAGGGTCTCAGCATCCAGCATCTTAATCTCCTTCTTACAGCCACTCAAGTACACTAGCTTTCACAGTCTCCAAGACAACATATTTGTACAAATTTCCTGTTGTTTTTCCTCTTGGAAGAGGAAAATGGAAGAAGTATAAAAGAAGTTCATTGTAAAGGGGTTAGTGATGGTCTCAGCATCAAACAATCTCCAAGACTGTATATTTCGTCTATTAATTTGTACTTTAGTGTGCATTCCATAGTAGAAGATAGAGTTAAAAAATCACTCCCTACGAAAGCAAAAGACTCGGCAGGCGAAAATCACTCCCTACGAAAGCAAAAGACTCGGCAGGCGATGTAACATCCCCCCAATGAAGAGCAGGGGTGCCACTAGCACGTTGAGGGACAACACAATAAGTGTCAGGAGCCCAAGATTGTTCAACTGCCTCCCAGCATACATCAGGGGGATTACCAACAAACCCCTGGCTGTCTTCAAGCAGGCACTGGACAGGCACCTAAAGTCGGTACCTGACCAGCCAGGCTGTGGTTCGTACGTTGGACTGCGTGCGGCCAGCAGTAACAGCCTGGTTGATCAGGCTCTGGTCCAACATGAGGCCTGGTCACGGACCGTGCCGCGGGGGCGTTGACCCCTGGAATTCTCTCCAGGTAAACTCCAGGTAGAAGTGCAGCAGCACTTGGAAGAGGAAAAACAAGAGGAAAATGGAAAAAGTACAAAAGAAGTTCACAGTAAAGGGGCTAGCTGGTGTGTTCCTCTGTGTTTACATTCTCGGTGTATGGTGTATCGTGGCAGCTTAATTAAGAAATGATTAAACTCGGTGAACAAGGTAGTATGTTGATGGTGATTGTGGGAATTAAGAGAGATTGTCTATCTGGGTTACCACCACTTGCAACAAACAATCTCCCGGGGAGATGACCGACTAGTATCATTTTACCAGTCACTTCCTTGCGGTATGTGAGAAAACTTGAGTCACCCTGGTCACTGAGATGACTCCCTTCAATAATTTCACACCCTCTGAACCCACGCACGCTCTAGACCAGTGTAAATAAATCTGAATAGATAATAATAATAATTATAGTATGATTAATTTTAAGTGGACTGTATGGGTTTAGATATAGGATATAAGACTGCTTGAGGAGGAGGAGAGGCACAATTAATAACATCCACTCACCCTTTATCTGCGTCCTGGGTGTTCACTGAGATCCATCATTCCACCACAGACACACATTATCTCAACATACCTACTGGCCAGATGGTAACTAAGACAACATGCATACTTACGGTGGGGAAACCGCATTCTTGTCGATGTGCTTCGATTGATCTCGTGATCTTGCTCGGTAGATATAGTTCTTCCGTCAAGATGATGGTATGGGTTGTCCTGCTGAGTCAAAGAAGATTAATTTCCTTGATCTCTCTTACGCCCACGGGACCGGGCGTTTACTTAACATGCGGTTGATCGGGAGTAGCGATTCATATCCTCTCGCTATTTCCTTTTATTACAGTTTATCCGTATGAATTTAATCACTATATACACTATGGCTTAACACCCCACCAGTTTATACACATTCACCGTCTCTATACCGTAATTCAGGGTCGATGAGTGAAGATGAAGTTGATCATCCCTTCCATATCCAACATGGCAGTCCTGGGATGGCGTCCCTGTCCGTGCCGCCATACGGTACCTTCAATTCCAATTATTTATAAATCTGCTTCACTAGACACAATGTCTCACCGTATTCATTAAGTATATTCAAGTCACTTCTGTTATGAAAACCACCCAGAATCAGGGTTTACGACCATATCCTGTCGTGTCGTCGCATCACTATAGCCCGAATTAGGCCTAAATCTCGATACCCCATTAAGCCGGGGCCACACATTATTTCACCAAATTGTCGCCCGAATATCGGACTTTCCGGACCGAATGTCCCACGAATTACGCGTCGCAATGACACGATATCCATTAGTAATAGACATCTCCAGTGAACACTAGAAAGGATAGCCCTTCTAGCATCCAGCCTGTTACTGGGCTTTTGCAACAAAGTCAGTATCCTGGTCCAGTTATCCAACATATTCAATAGTCACCAAGAGTGTCAATGGGACACAAACCCAGTAAAACGTCGAAAATCACTGTCTAGACTATTCTCTGTGAACAGATTACAAGAGTCCAGAGAAGTATGCTTCGTCTCACCACCGAATACATACTCTACCAAATAGAGTCTAAATGACGAGAAAACAAGCAGAGACAGGAGAGAGGTGTTGTCTCAATGATGGTCAGCAGCGCAGAGAGGTGGAGGAAGGAGAAACAGTCTCCCACCTCAGGTGTGGTCAGGCCAACGACTTGACTACCCAGCAAGAGCCGGCAGTATAACAAGCGAAGTGTCGTAAGCGGTAGTTTGCCAACTCCCGGGCAGCTACAACACACTTGAGCACAATAGTGTAACATCCTACCTACTAAAATAGCTAATTCAAATAATAATATAAAGCAGATATAAACGATTTAGCTATTATCGAAAATATCAGCAATATAAAATTATAAGAAAAGGAAATAGATATAATAAATCACATATATACATTGGGGCCCATTCTGGGGTCGCAATACCCTGCAACCACAAATAGGTGAGTACATTTATACACAAACATACACACACACACCAGAAGCTATGATTCGACCCCTGCAACCACAACTAGGTGAGGTTCAATTCCCGGCGGGGCCGAAACATTTCAAAGTGTTTCGTTACACACACAGACACACACACACACACACACACACATACATACAACAGGCCTAGTGTCTAATCGACATGTGCCTAGGACAAAATGGTAACTAACATGCGGTTTACTTAACATGCGGTTGATCGGGAGTAGCGATTCATATTCTCTCGCTATTTCCCTTTATTACAGTTTATCCGTATGAATTTAATCACTATATACACTATGGCTTAACGCCCCACCAGTTTATACACATTCATCGTCTCTATACCGAAATTCAGGGTCGATGAGTGATGAAGTTGATCATCCCTTCCATATCCAACATGGCAGTCCTGGGATGGCGTCCCTGTCCGTGCCGCCATACGGTACCTTCACTTACAATTATTTACAAATCTGCTTCACTAGACTCAACATCTCACCGTATTCATTAAGTATATTCAAGTCACTTCTATTATGAAAACCACCCAGAATCAGGGTTTACGACCATATCCTGTCGTGTCGTCGCATCACTATAGCCCGAATTAGGCCTAAATCTCGATACCCCATTAAGCCGGGGCCACACATTATTTCACCAAATTGTCGCCCGAATATCGGACTTTCCGGACCGAATGTCCCACGAATTATGCGTCGCACACTTTTATATCACTCAATATTACGAAGTGAAGCCATTAAATCCGGTCGGGCTGACGCAATCGCCAAATTCCCGAAATCATTCCGCCCTGATATCTTGGGCCTAGGCCTCTCCACACGTGACTGGCTCGCCCTCTGCCCTCGCTGCCCCCTGCTACCTCCCCTCAAAATCCCCCCTCCGTGTACCCACGCGATGGTTTGGATGGTTCTAATCTCATGTCCACATAACGTTAAACCACCAGCAGCACATTAAAGTTATCTATTCATATTGGAAAGTTTATCAATTACAACTTTCAGAAAATACCAATATTTTCCACAGTGATAATAATAATAATAATAATATATAATAAAATATTAATAATCATTAAATGTCATATGCATTTCGTATAGGTTTGGTACCTGACATCTAAAGCACTCCAGAGCGATTGTTATTATTATTATCACACTCTCTGTGTCTGTCATGGCAGCTTAATGATTAAACTCAGTGAACAAGGTATGTTGATGGTAATAATAATAATACATAACAATAATAATACGTAATAATAATAACAATCGCTCTGGAGTGGTTTAAATGTCAGCTACCAAACCTGCACAAATACGTATGACATTCAGGCAGTGCGGCGTCTCACTGTCATGTATCTCAGACTCCTTCCTACAGCCACTCAGTACACTAGCTTCACTGTCTCCAAGACTACATATTTGTACAAATTTGCACTTTATTGTGCATCCCATAGTACAATATGTCGGCAAAAAGGAAGAGCTTGATTTCACCTGAAGTAAGTGCTAAGAAACAAAGGATTACTCTCGATCTTGAGGTGAAAATGAAGATTATAAATGAGTATGAAGCAGGTAAGAAAGTGCAGGTGATAGCCGATGACTTGAAGCTGGCGCATTCTACCATTTCCACTATCTTGAAGGATAAAAATAGAGTGAAAGAGGCAGTGAAAACATCGACAGGATTTCAAGCCATAATTACTGGCAATCCAGTTTGACGATCAGATACAAAAAATAATGCCGATGAGCCTTTTAATTATTCAAGCCAAGGCTCGCAGTATCTACCTATCATATTTATTCCAGAATAATATTATTTATAACATAAATAAATATTATAATAATAATAATAATAATAATAATTAATGCTATTTTTACGTGTTTTCTTATGACAAGAGTGATCTAGGAGTGTTACCCATGATGTAAACACCAGAGTGATGGCCTCTGCCCTTACCCCTCATAATATGGCATATATTATTCATTTCAGTGTCTTTATTACTAATATTAGCATCATGGATGTCGACTAATATCCAACATCCATGACCTATCACCAGATACTGAATGCTACTGCTCTCCTCTCCCTCTGTCATGTAGCTTCTTCCACTTCATAACGATGTTAGATGGTGAATTTAATGTACAGTGGTACCCCGAGTTTCGTCCATAATTCATTCCAGAAGGCTGTTCAAGTGCTGTTACTGAATGAATTTGTTGTTCCCATAAGGAATAATGTAAATTAGATTAGTCCATTTCAGACCCCAAAAAATACACTTACAAAAGTACTTACAATAATACACTTACATAATTGTTCAAGTTGGGAGCTGTACGAAACTCGGGTATCACTGTGTTTTTCAGTAAGCTTAACTCGTATGTGTATTTTACTCTTTTATTGTTTTCTGTAATATATAAGAGTTATGCAAATTAAAATAAAGTTATCAAGTTGGAGTTTCATGTTTATTTTATTATTTTTCTAATACGTATAAGTATTACAGTGGAACCCCGAGTTTCGAATGCCTCGAGTATCAAACGATTCGAGTTAAAAATGCTTTTTTCGTACAAATTTTGTCCCGAGTATCGAACGTGCCCTGTGTTTTCGAACCACGTGTGTACCAGACCTGTCCACCCAGCGCGCAGGCGTCGTGAGTCAGTCTAGCTTTGTTTATCCTCCATTGAACATTACCCTGCACGCTCATCCAAACATTTCACAATTAATTGTGTTTGGAGCTCCTTCATTGGTTGAGGCAGTGGTAGTATAGGCAGTGGTAGTAGAGGCAGTGGTGTTAGAGGCAGTGGTGTTAGAGGCAGTGGTGGTAGAGGCAGTAGTGGCAGAGGCAGTGGTGGTAGAGGCTGTGGTGGTAGAGGCAGTGGTAGTAGAGGCAGTGGTAGTAGAGGCAGTGGTAGTAGAGGCAGTGGTAGTAGAGGCAGTGGTGGTAGAGGCAGTGGTAGAAGAGGCAGTCTTAATGTAGAGTGAGAGGTGAGTAAACAAGATTAAATGAATAAACGAGAGAGAATGAGTGTAGAAGGTTTGCGAGTTTTGTAAACAAACCAGTTGTTGTTGTTTGCTGTTACCAGCCTTTGCTGTTACCTTCACTCCGTGAAGCCGACTGGAAAAACATCTCATATTTATGTTAATTTATATGTTTTGTAGCATGTTTATTATATAATTTTGAAAAAGTATCATAAATTGATTAAGCAAAATGTTTATATTAACGTTTTATAAGCCTCAGAGTAATTTTTATTGTGTTATTTTCATTATTAATGTGCCTCAGAGTGATTATTATTGTGTTATTATTATCGTTATTAATATGGCATCTTCAAGACTAATAACACACTCTTAGTGATTTTAATGTGTTCCTGCACGCCAACACAGGCGCAAGTTGTGGAGTTTAAAGCAGTTAAGTTCAGTGACAAAGTGAAGCATTAAGAGTGTAGTGATTAAGCGATAGGAAAAGGACGAAACAAAATAAACTGACAGCATAAGCCGCTCTGCCTATCTTCTGCAAGGTATGTAAATGGTGTATGTACACCTGTTCATTTGTACATTATGGTTTTCTTATGAAAGAAGTGATCTAATGCAGTTAGCATAACAAACTCCATTTTCTCTTATACTAACACATCTGAAGAAGGAAAGAATGGGAAGATGTTTTAATAGTTGCACCAAGAATGCCCGCCACAACCGTCCTCCCCCACCACCACATTCGTAATGACATACATATTTTATTAATTCTAGAGTGTATATCAGGGTTTTATGTTATTTATGTTGTTTATTATGTCAAATTAGATGAATTGTGATAGATAAATAAGCTGTCGAGTTGATAATAGCATCATAGTGAAGTACTATTTTGTCATGCCTCCTGACTGCAGGAACGAATTAATTGGATTTACATTATTTCTTATATGAATATTGCTTCGAATTTCGAATGTTTCGAGTTTAGAACTAGCTCCTGGAACGGATTAGGTTCGAAACTTGGGGTTCCACTGTAATTCAGCATTTGGCATCATTACAAAGTGGGCAGAGCTATAGCAGAGGGAGAAGCAGCAGTCAGTAGCTCATGATTCCCTATGACGCTTTACCCCAATATAAAATATTGTATAATTATACTATATTACTATCAAAAAATGTTATCTACTTTTCATATTTATTCCAGAATAATATTAGATAAAACATAAATAACATAGAAGCATCATAAAGATGCCCAAATTAATAAAAACTGACATTATATAGAAAGGTATTGAAGGGTGGAGAGGGATAAAAAAAAAAAAGTGACCGAAGGGTCACTATAGAAGCTCTCTCTCATCCTATGCAAAGACTGAAAAAAGTGCAATTTTCTTGAAAAAAAAATCCCAAGAAATCAGGAGTTTCCTATATCTGGGAAGTAAGTCATTGACCTATTTCATGTTGTATTACCGTTAATAATAAACAGATTATTGAAAAAAATGCAATTTTCTCGAAAAAAAAATTCCCAAGAAATCAGCTATGCAGGCGTTTCCTATATCTGGGAAGTAAGTCATTGACCTATTTCATGTTGTATTACCGTTAATAATAAACAGATTGAAAGGAATTTCCCAGCAAACATAAAACTGAATGCTTTAATTTTGGGTGGTGACACTTTTGAAGTGTCAGTAAGGAGTGATTCTGCGATTAGTGACAAAATCATTTACAGACGGGGTCTTAGGCCCTTATCTCCGTCATTAAGTGAGGAGAGGCTGTTAGTTACCGTTTTGTCCTAGGCACATGTCGATTAGACACTATGCCAAGCAAGAGCACTAGCCACCATGCCTGTACTTATGTGTACCTGCTGGCAAGGTAAAATCACTAATAGTCTCTCTACTCTTGATGATATATTAATAATAATAATCTCTTGGGTGCTTTAAATGTGGTATATTACATTATTATAGACAGACGCATCTGGTTTTGGTTGATACACATTCATTACCATGTCTGTGAATCTTATATCATAATACAAACACTTTACATTGTGTACAAGTTGTCTCCACATTGATACAGTAGAATAAATAAAAAGGAACACTCCCATTCTCATGTAACACCATTTTTAGAAGAAATGACGCTCTGAGTGAAGTCATACAAAGGTAATAATTTTCTAGTTACCCCCAGTAATATTATAGTGTACACATTTTCTCTGATGTTGGACTAGGGAGCACAAAAATAGTGTTAGGCTTGCCGACACCAATAATGCTCTTTTCTGTCATGTCAGAGATCACAGTCATCCTATTGATTGTTCTTCTGCTAAAACTGTCTACCCTACATCTAACTTTCACAGTCGCCATCTGGTTGAATCCTCCCTTATACAAAACTTTCCCTGTATGAATCTTAGCCCTGGCTTTGTCTCTGTAGATGCTTTCCTTTCCTATTACATTGTTAAATGCTCCAACCTTCAGAACACCAGCCTGGCTGGTCAGGTACCGACTTTAGGTGCTTATCCAGTGCCTGCTTGAAGACAGCCAGGGGTTTGTTGGTAATCCCCCTGATGTATGCTGGGAGGCAGTTGAACAATCTTGGGCCCCTGACACTTATTGTGTTGTCCCTCAACGTACTAGTGGCACCTCTGCTTTTCATTGGGGGGGATGTTACATCGCCTGCCGAGTCTTTTGCTTTCGTAGGGAGTGATTCTCGTGTGCAAGTTTGGTACTAATCCCTCGAGAATTTTCCACGTGTATATAATAATGTATCTCTCCCGCCTGCGTTCTATAGAGTACAGGTTTAGGAACTTCAAGCGTTCCCAGTAATTGAGGTGGATTATCACAGTTATGCGTGCCATGAAGGTTCTCTGCACATTTTCAAGGTCAGCAATTTCACCTGCCTTGAAAGGTGCAGTTAGTTTTTCAGCAATATTCCAGCCTAGATAGAACAAGCGATCTGTAAAGTGTCAACATGGGCTTGGCATCCCTGGTTTTGAAGGTTCTCATTATCCATCCTGTCATTTTTCTAGCAAATGTGATTGCTACAGTGTTATGGTCCTTGAAGGTGAGATCATCTGACATGATCACTCCCAGGTCTTTGACATTAGTTTTTTGCTCTATGTGCGGGTTGTGTGTGTAGAGAAAGTGTTATTCTTGCCGTCACTCCTATAAGTCACCTAGCTACCACATCTCATATTTATGTTAATTTATTCTACTGTGGGGTGTATTTATCATGTTTATATGTTACATAGTGTGTGTGGAAACTTTTTTAGTCACTAAAGTTCCACAGGGTAAGTGAGCCGTTAGGAGCCTTAAACATATCGTGGATCGGCCCTCGGAGTTTATAAACCCACACACCCAACAAAACATACACACATTCGAGCTAACGAAGGTAACTATTATGTACATTTTAATTGATAGATTTATCCACCTAGGCACACCTAGGCAAGTTTGTACAGTTCGAAACTAATGGTAGGATTATTAAGGCAACGTTAGATATTAATAATGTAGCTCTAGCACCCTAATATAGGTAGTTATAGCCCTGAATAGGCAAGCATTAGGTTATGTTAGCTAGAGACAACTGGCAGCCCACACTTGAATCTAGGCCGTGTTAGGCTCACGAATCGTGACCTACGTTCTTACCAGACAAGACATCACCCGGAGAAGACGTGCTGTGACCAAGCAGCATTCTCCACGTGACCCAACATCTGTCCTGGGGCCCCAGGGGAGATCCCGAAGTACCATGGAAATCTCTCTCCATCCAGACCCATTACAGTAAGACTAGGCTTTCTTTCTCTCAGTATCTGGCCAGTTTTCTGGGGGAAACGTTAGTGAGTTATCTGTGGGTCTTAAGCAGACGGACGCCTTTGTGTTGGTATGTACCAGTGTCGTCTCTTAAGTTCAAGTCTGGAAGCTAGTGTTACTTACTGCATATATTGCTCAAGGGATATCCTAGGAACCAGGGACTCTGAGGTGCAGGCAGGACACTAATTACCCCATCTTTTGCAGACAAAGTTTCTCCACTGCACATGGTGTTAGGAGGGGGTTATAGATAAGGAAGACAAGGACACACATAGCCACTTTTTTTCAAGTAAGTAAACCCCCTTCCAGTATTGTGTAGGCAGTGTGGGATTCCCCTTACTGCAATTAGCTAGAAATTTGTACCATAGCCACTTGTAAGTCTGAGAGAAGTGTCTCAGAGTGTCGGTGTCAACAGTGCTTGCTCTAAGTGCAGCTTACAAGGAGGCAGTCCCAAAACAAGTTTCTATAGTGAGTTTATTATATAATTTTGAAAAAAGTCATAGATGGATTAATGGAAATGTCTATATTAACGTAATATATGACATTTTATGCTCCCAAGAGATTATTATTATTAATACGGCATCAAGAGTAGAGAGACTCCTAGTGATTTTAATGTGCACTTGCACACCAGCACAGTGTGTAAGTATATTTAGGTACAGGTACACATAAGTATAAATATCAGAGTACATATAAAATATGCAATAACTTTAAAATTCTTGAAATTTTGCAAAGTTTCCATACATAATAGAGAGATGTAATTCAGGAGAATGTAAACAAACTGGATGGGGCACACCGTATTAGAAAGACGGGTTGCTGTATAGCGAGTTTTGTCATAATTTGAAATTACTGTATTAGTGGAATGTCATAAGGCAAAATGCCATAAAGCGGGGCCCTACTGTATGTATTTTATCGCTCTTGGTGGGGTGAGGTGGCGTGACCTGACTGACTACCATACTTCCCAAACCTGACTTCCTACAAATAAATCCGACTCACCTCTCACCCTACATTAATTTAAGTAATGGGTGTACTGTGTGTGTATCATACTTTTTATTGCTTTTAATTCCTAGTTCTATTGCTAACTTATATATGTTAGTGCAAACTTGTTATCTGGCATTTATAAGTGGAAAAATTGGTGTTCTGCTTTCTGGCAATGTCTGCTTTCATGTAGTAGCCTGGAACCTAACCTGCCATACAACTGGGGCCCTACTGTCTACCTGGAGTCTACCTGGAGAGAATTCCAGGGGTCAACGCCCCCGCGGCCCGGTCCGTGACCAGGCCTCTTGTTGGACCAGAGCCTGATCAACCAGGCTGTTACTGCTGGCCGCACGCAGTCCAACGTACGAACCACAGCCCGGCTGATCAGGTACCGACTTGAGGTGCCTGTCCAGTGCCTGCTTGAAGACAGCCAGGGGCTTGTTGGTAATCCCCCTGATGTATGCTGGGAGGCAGTTGAACAATCTTGGGCCCCTCACACTTATTGTGTTGTCCCTCAACGTGCTAGTGGCACCCCTGCTCTTCATTGGGGGAATGTTACATCGCCTGCCGAGTCTTTTGCTTTCGTACGGAGTGATTTTTGTGTGCAAGTTTGGTACTAAGCCATCGAGAATTTTCCATGTGTATATAATAATGTATCTCTCCCGCCTGCGTTCTAGAGAGTACAGGTTTAGGAACTTCAAGCGTTCCCAGTAGTTGAGGTGGTTTATCGCACTTATGCGTGCCGTGAAGGTTCTCTGCACATTTTCAAGGTCAGCAATTTCACCTGCCTTGAAAGGTGCAGTTAGTGTGCAGCAATATTCCAGCCTAGATAGAACAAGCGATCTGTAAAGTGTCAACATGGGCTGGAAAGTACTCAAGGGCCTTGTGGAAACTTTTTTGAGTCGCTCAAGTTCCACAGGGTAAGTGAGCCGTATTGGAGCCTTAAACATACCATAGATAGGTCCTCTGAGTTCATGAACCCACACACCCAACCAAACAAACACAGTAGTTGGCAGAGGTAGCGAGATAACACATGTTAATTGATAGATTTACTTGCCTAGGAAGGTCTAGGTGAGTTTGTACAGTTAGTAACTAATATTAGGATTATTGAGGCAACTTTAGATATTAATAATATAGCTCTAGCGCCCTAACATAGGTAGTTTTAAGGCCTGAATAGGCGAACATTAGATTATGTCAGCTAACGAGAACTATCAGCCCCACACTTGACCTAGATGGGCGAGATGCTAGGTCATTCTTCTCAGACTAGACCTCATCGAGTAAACAAGTGCTGCGACAGTGCAGCCCCCCCCCCTCAAGTGACTACCAAGATCAGTCCTGGGGACTCGGAGAAGACATCTCAAAGAACTGAAGATATCCTTCTCCATCCAGACCCAATACAGTAGAACCTTACCTCCTTTTTTCTCAGTATCTGGCCAGTTTTCTGGGGGAAACGTTAGTGAATTTATCTGTGGGTCTCAAGCAGACGGACCCTAATATATTGGTATGTACCAGCGTCATCCCTTAAGTTTAAGTCTGGAAGCTAGTGTTCCATACTGCTTAGATATTGCTTAGAGGATAACCCCCTTTGAGTTTGGGATTTCTGAGTTTAGGGCAAGACACTAATACCACTTGAATTCTTGCAGATTAAGGGTCCTTCCCTGCACATGGTGTTTGGAGGGGGTTATAGCTTAGGGAGATTGGAAGACTAGGAGACATTTCTACTCCATCAAGTAAGTTAAACCCTTTTTCAGTAGTGCATGTAGGTGGGGAATTCTTTCGACTGCAGTCAGCTAGAAATTCTGTCCATAAGCCACTTGTAAGTCTGAGAGAAGCTTCCCAGAGTGTCGGTGTCAACAGTGCTTGCCAGAAAGCAGCTTTCAAGGAGGCAGTACCAGACAAAATTTCTATAGGCCTGGTCCCAAATCTGCACACTACCATAACAACATACTGGAGTGAGAGATATGGGAGAAAATGCAAAATAAACCCAGTGAGGAGCAGGGGCACAGTGGGCACAATAAGAGAACACTGTATCAACATGCATGGTCCCAGACTATTCAACATCTTGCCAAAAGATATCAGCAACATGGCTGGAACAAGTGTAGAAGCCTTCACGAGGAAACTGGACAAGTATCTTCACCAGGTGCCAGATCAATCAGGCTGTGATAGACATGTGGGGCAGTGGGCCTCCAGTAGCAACAGCCAGGTTGACCAGGCAAGCACCAGACAAGCCTGGCCCATGGCTGGGCTCCGATAGTGAAACCCAAAACTCTTCAAAGGTATATCAAAAGTATTCCCATATCGCTGACGGCTCCACCTTTACACAGTCTCCCTCTTTGACTTTTTGACAGCAACAGCTATATTACACAAACTTTGATTATACTTCCTTTAGTACTCCTCACCACCTTTAGTAACTCTACCTCTCTTATACTCTCCACCCACACTCATCTTAGATCAAACATATTAAACCTTTAGCAGACCCTACCCTGCAGCACTGTGTAATAACATAATAATCTTCATTTTTACAAGTACATGTACAAGGTATACAGGCCTAGCTGACATCAATGACATACTACCATATAGCAAGCCCCTTGTTATGCTGAGCATTTTGATTCAATTATGTCAATTTTGCCCCAGAATGTATCCCACACTAGTCAACTAACACTCAGGTACCTATTTTCCTGATTTGTGAACAATGGACAACAGGTGTCTTAAGGAAACACATGCTAATGTTTCCACCCGTACTGGGGATCGACCCCCCAGACCTCAGTGTGTGAGCTTTGTGCACCAGCAATCTAACTACTGGACACTGTGCATTTAGCGCTTAGTTTTTATTATAATAATAATTAGAAGTGATATACAGAGGAGTATATGGAAAGAAAAAGAGAGGTTAAGATAGTGGTGAAGGAATGTAAAAGGAGAGCAAATG
Organism: Cherax destructor; assembly: GCA_009830355.1. Taxonomy (NCBI): domain Eukaryota; kingdom Metazoa; phylum Arthropoda; class Malacostraca; order Decapoda; family Parastacidae; genus Cherax; species Cherax destructor. Next base: position 11,570 of record WNWK01025387.1, on the reverse strand, counting down.
AGAGAATGAGTGAGATGAGAATGCTGTGAATAAAGAAAGTTTTGGAGTTAGATTAATAAGTTAAGAAAGCCTAAGGAACGAATGGATTTGACAGTTAAAAATAGAAAAGGAGAGTTATTAGATGGGGAGTTGGAGGTATCAGGAAAATGGAGACAATATTTTTTTTCCTTGCAGATGAGAATAGTCTCCCTGTTATTGCACCAAGACAACTTTCATCAGCATCACATACTGCTGGAGTTATTTCCCACCAGAGTGTGATGAGTTTAACAAAGGAAGACTGGAAAGAAATTGTTGAGACGTTTGAAATACAAGAACCTATGATACCACCTTCTACAAACACTGTGAAGAGGAAGTGCTAGAAAAATAATTACAGTAGACCGTCATTTAATACGATAGCTACGTTCCTGAAAACATCATGTTAGGTAAAATCGTGTTAGATGAACTGAAGAACTTATGGGAAAAATAGGGTTACTTTCCTTGGAGTCCCCAAAAAAAGCCAAACAACTTTTTTTTAGACCAACAGATCTTACAAAAATAAAAGTGCATATGTAATTGTAGGTTGTTGTCGTGATATATTACTGCTTATTAAGACTACAAATGCAATGGAAATAATAGTATTTCTTACTCTAAATTGTGGGTAATGGTGTTTGTGGATGATTGCGAAGGAGTGGATATGCATGGTGTGGCCCTACTGGGCTGAGGTGGATGGTTATTAGTTGTCGGCAGAAGTGGATGGTAGAGGTTCTGGTACTGAAGTCGATGGTTGTATTGAAGTGTGCATAAATGCTGTAATAGATCTCTGGGCTCTTTTACAATGCATTACATTATACAGCTGACAGTAAGGCATCATCAGCTGATCTAGACCCCGTCAAAGCACTGCTTATTGTATAATTATACTATTACTATCAATAAATAATATCTATCTATCATATTTATTCCAGGATAATATTAGGTATAACATAAATAATGTGGAAGCATGATAAAGATGCATAAATTAACAAAAACTGACATATAGAGAGGTATTGAAGGGTGGACGGGGCTATGAGAGAGGGATAAGGCAAGAGCAGTTTCTCTCGGCCTCAGTTACTCATGGACCACCATGGCGTGTGGAGGAGTGAGCTCACCCCACTATAAAATATTGTATAATAATACTTATTATTACTATCAATAAGTTATCTACCTATCATATTTATTCCAGAATAATATTTGATAACATAAATAACGTAGCAGCATGATAAAGACGCCCAAATTAATAAAAATATGACATTATAGAGAGAGAGTGAAGGTTGGAGGGTGGGGATTTATAAAAAAAGTAACTGAGTCCATTACAGAAAACGTTACATGCTATGTACTAAACATACACTCTTTTTCAGTCAAGTCAGTAAGTCATTCAGTCAAGTCAGTAAGTCATTCAGTCAAGTCATTCAGTCATTCAGTCAAGTCAGTAAGTTATTCAGTCAAGTCAGTAAGTTATTCAGTCAAGTCAGTAAGTATAAAGGACCCCAATGGAAATAAGTCGCTCTGACTTTTTGGGTTATCCTGGAGGGTTCTCTACACATATGCTGCTATGTATGATAATCTATGTTACTGTATTTGTGTATACCTGAATAAACTTACTTACTTGCATTCAGCCAAGTCATTCAGTCAAGTCATTCAGTCATTCAGTCAAGTTAGTAAGTTATTCAGTCAAAACAAACACAACCCGCACATAGAAGAGAGGAGCTTACGACGACGTTTCAGTCCGACTTGTACCATTTACAAAGTCACACTAACACAAAGAACAGGTAGAAGGGGTTATATATAGGCAAGCAGACAGGGGAGGGCACAAGAAAGTGGTGGAGGAGTAATAGTGGAAGTAGTAGTGGTAGTGGAAGTAGTAGTAGTAGAGTCAGTCATATTCTAGGAAAGAAGAGCACTGCAATAAAGCTGGCAGCCCACATAGGGTAAGGACAAGAACACAGAGGGGCAAAAAATTAAAAAAAAAAACATAAGGAAAAAGAAAGAAAACCCAGAGGAGAAAGAAGAAAGAGGAGAAGGGGGAAGAGATAGAAGGGGATGGAATCAGGTTAAGTCATAGGTGTTCTGAAGTTTGGAGCATTTATCAATGTAATGGGAGAGGAAAGCATCTACAGAGACAAAGCCAGGGCTAAGATTCATACAGGGAAAATTGTGTATATGGGAGGATTCAACCAGACGGCGACTGTGAAAGTTGGACGTAGGGTAGACAGTTCTTGTCCTTACCCTATGCAGGCCGCCAGCTTTATTGCAGTGCTCCTCTTTCCTAGAATATGACTGACTCCACTACTACTACTTCCACTACCACTACTATTTCCACTATTACTCCTCCACCACTTTCTTGTACCCTCCCCTGTCTGCTTGCCTATATATAACTCCTTCTACCTGTTCTTTGTGTTAGTGTGACTTTGTAAATGTGCGGGTTGTGTGTGTATTGTTCCAGTCACGGTATTGTGCCTTTTTGTTATTTATTCAGTCAAGTCAGTAAGTCATTCAGTCAAGTCAGAAAGTTATTTAGTCAAGTCAGTACGTAAACTTCCCGAGTATTGTCCTACAAATGTATGAACCAAACTGAAGGCTGGGAGGGTGGCGGGGGATGGTGGTAGGTTTTCCCCATTGACTCACTGGTGTAACCCAAGGCGGGCAACTGCGCGCTCAAATTTTTTTTACCCTCTTGTGAACCGTGTTAAATTGATTTTACAACGTGTTACATATATTTGATATTCTCTGTATGACTCAATAAAGATAAAAATATTGTTCCAATAAAATAACTTATAGTTTTCATATCATTGATGGACCTGTTTAAGTCAGTACATTTTATATTAATTTTATCACACTTCCATATAAATTATATTTCTAATATGAATTTATAATGATTTTTTTCAGGTACTATATTAGAGTTCACATTTAAGAGCAGTCTAGGAACAAATTTCTTGTAATTAAAATTGTACCATAATCTTTATGAAGGGTTTTTGATCCAAGAAATTGGAGCTACTCTTCCCATGCTGTATGACCCCTGAGGGTTTGGCACTTCCAGCTGAATATAATAGTGATGAGAAGAAATCATGAGTGGTGGCAAGATAAAAGGAATAATTGATGGAGTGGAAGAGGAGTTGAAAAGGATAATTTAGAAAGGAGTCACAAGGTGTCCATTAATTATTACTGTAATTTATGTTTGAATACAGTAAATATTATTAAGACTAATTATCTGCAGGTAACTTTCTCACTCCATTTATTTAATCAAAACAACAATAATTATCTCTGTAAATGGACACAGCAATAAACTGCCAAGAGTAATAATGTTAATTTTTTTAAGCAGTACAAATAATGCAGTTTAAATGTATTAGTATAATAGGCAGAAAAGAAAGCCACTATTTATACACACTGCGGGGTCACCTACTGCAAAAGACCCAGGCCGAGACAACACACTGCTGGGTCACCAACTGCAAAAGACCCCGGCCGGGACAACACACTGGCGGGTCACCAACTGCAAAAGACCCAGGCCGGGACAACACACTGCGGGGTCACCAACTGCAAAAGACCCAGGCCGAGACAACACACTGCTGGGTCACCAACTGCAAAAGACCCAGGCCGGGACAACACACTGGCGGGTCACCAACTGCAAAAGACCCCGGCCGGGACAACACACTGGCGGGTCACCAAGTGCAAAAGACCCAGGCCGGGACAACACACTGCTGGGTCACCAACTGCAAAAGACCCAGGCCGGGACAACACACTGCTGGGTCACCAACTGCAAAAGACCCAGGCCGGGACAACACACTGCTGGGTCACCAACTGCAAAAGACCCAGGCCGGGACAACACACTGCTGGGTCACCAACTGCAAAAGACCCAGGCCGGGAAAACACCGGCGAACCACAACAATCATTAATTATGCACATTGAATCCATGAATGGGAAGACACATTTCTAAACAAAATACACAGATTTAAACAACATAAGACCTTTTATCACCCAGTCAACCATAGTGAAAAACAGCATCGTTGTGGTGAAGGTAGAAAAAATCTAGGAAAGCTAAACACAGTACAGTGATCTATTAGTGCCTAAAGGGCTCTGGTGGCTTGGTGGCTAAAGCTCTCGCTTCACACGGCGAGGGCCTGGGTTCGATTCCCAGCCAGGGCAGAAACATTGGGCGTGTTTCTTTACACCAGTTGTCTATGTTCCCCATCAGTAAAATGGGTACCTGGGTGTTAGTCGACTGGTGTGAGTCGCATCCTAGGACACTGACCTAATCTGCCCGAAATGCTCAGCATAACAAGGGACTTTCTATATAGTAATATGTCATTGATGTCAGCTAGGCCTGTATACCATGTACATGTACTTGTAGTAAATAAAGATATTATTAAAACTCAAGGTGGTAAAACAGGGTGCCAGAGGTACGGCCGTTCGTCATAGTAGGAGCTTCCAGAAACACCGGTTTTTCTCCAACATGCAAGTTATACTTTTTGTATCAAACTGATCAGTATTACTCTGTTAAATCATCTTCCAGTGGTCTGTCTCACGTAACCCAAATAATCCCTACAGGATTCATTAAAATACGTGATACACTGACTGGATTTCGTCAGACCAAGAAATCAGGGAACCAATGACCGGATTCATAGTTGGAAGTTCTAGGCGCCCCTAACACCCAGATTCGTTGAAGAAGAAAATAAGGTATCCTCGACCGGATTCAATAAGCGGACGGAGTTTTAGATGGCCTTATCAAACACCCAAACAATAACTTAAAGCGGTAAGATTGTCCCAAACACTTACACATGCAAATAAAATAGATACGATACAAATAGACGGATCGCCATTCAGGGAAGTTATTAGTAGAATATACAGTAAAAAAACAACAAAATCAATCATGAAAATCTGTGTAGTATGCAACAAAACAAACAAATGTTCCACTGGATGGATTACATGCAACTTCTGTGGTAAATGGAGCCACGCCCCTTGTGCAGGTATTCAGGAATCAACTACACGAGATATTAAACCATGGAAGTGTTTTTGGGTATGCCCAGATGAAACCGAACTGTGGAATAAAATCACATTGATATTAAAAGATGACAACATCAAACCTGCCTTCATAATAAACATGACAGCATTCTATAACAGTTGGGAAAATAACAAAACTGGGCCAGATGTTGCTATTGTCTCTGGTACAAATGTTGTCCTGGTAGACAGTAACTGTAAGAATGGAGAAATAAATGATGGTGGCCTGAAGGGGGACAGGAGCTCTAGTGGGGAAACAGGTGTAGACAAGGACATACAAAAACCAATGTTTCAAACTAGCAATACCACGGTAGATAGTAGACAAGGGGATGCCCCGGAAATACTGAAGATAAATTACCAGAAACAACTGATGAACGCTCCATTGTTAGCACTAGTGCCGAAGATAGAAATGAGACAGGAATACACGTGTCAGTAGGGAATATAATAGGGAACACAGTCACGAAAAACAAGGCAAACAGAAACCAGGCCTATGCAAATATTATGAACTTGGTATCTGTAAGCATGGAATATCTGGGAAAACAGATGGGACATGCAATTTTGACCACCCCTGAAAATGCTGTGCCCATATGTTAGTTAGTTTGATATCTTTATTATGCACCCCATACCCATCCTGTGGGCGGTAGTCAAAAGATTACAGAGGTACATAATGGGTCCAGGGACTGGACCCAAAGTTTTGATAGCTGAGCAAGTTGCAAAGGTAATGAACTAACAAGCTACAAAGGTAATGAACTCACAAGTTACAAAGGTAATGAACCATGTAAGTAAATTTACTTACTTACGTTTATACATGGTTACAATCATGAACAAATTATAAAGCAATGAACAATTCATTAGTCTACACCCAGTCACAACTGTAATGAGTTCTTGGTGCAAATTTTATTGTTGGGTCACACACACACATATACATACACACTTACATATACACTACACACACACACACATACACATACACACACATATATACATACACACACACGCACACACAACAGGCCCAGCCTTCAATCAACATGTGCATAGGACAAAATGGCAATCAACACGCACACACACACACACACACACACATGGCAATGCTTTATTTACAGGGAGCAAAGTCAGGGTATTTTTCCAGAATGGTCTGTAATATACCACTGTGGATAAAATACTTTGACATATCTTGAACATTTCTGAGTGAGTTGTCTCTGAATTCATAAATTTTGTCGCACTCCAGTACATAATGACGCAGGGTGTGACAATAATCCAACTGACAAAGTTTACATTTTGTTTGGTCTACATCTGGTGGTGGTGATTTAACCTGCCAAAGATACTTGTAACCCAGCCGGAGGCGGGCGGTAGTGACATCCAAGAGTCTACTTATTTTGTTGGATGCGCCATAGACATGTGGCTCCTCCTGCATGATAGAATGATGATAAATGGACTGACTGGTGTCAATCTCCCTGAGTCTTAAGTCAATACAATTCAGTTGAAGTTCTTTTCGTATTATTGTTCTCAAACTGGCAAGTGACAAGCCAAGACTGTAATCTATCCCCTCTTTGAAAGCATAAAACCCCATATGACAACAGGAAAATGCAACCTCACTTCCCGTAAGCTTTTCCACCCTGAAATGTGCCACTCCTCATCAGTTCAGGAAAGACAGTGCTATAACTATATTGCCAGGCATACCACCTAAAGGGTACAAGACGACACAGAACATCCAGACCATGGCAAAACCTGGGTAGCCACAGCCACTCCGGAGAGAGAGGTTTTTTAGTGCCAGGAAGGGAAAAAAGCTGGCAGGAAATGACAGAAATCGTACACCAACTGCAATCATTTCTGGAGTGGAATCACAGTCAATGGTCTCCACTCCTGAACAACAGATATTAGTGCCAGGAAAAAAAGACCCCCCCCCCATACCACCAATACCACCAATCCAATGACATTCATCTTTGCTAATATACAGGGTCTAAAGCAAGCGATGAACAACAAAATACCTTACATCCGTGGACTGCTTACAGAGTCAAATGCTATGTTTGCGGCTTTCACAGAGACCCACATAAAGGATAACTTGGACAATAAATATGGGATCCGGTTACAACCTATACAGATGTGACAGATAGAACAGGCAAGGGGAAGGTTGGCCTGTATATTACAGTCACTGATATGCTCAGAACTACTAAATGCCTCAAATGATGTAGTTGAAGTTTACAGTAAAGATCGAGAATCAAAACCTGGTCATCGTGGTTGATACAAGCTTCACAGATGCAACGTCCAACATTCCAGGAACAGTTTCGAAAATTGACCACTGTCTGGAAAACCTTGCAGCTCCTGCCCCCAACATCTTGCCCTGGGATTTCAACCTAAAGCACCTAAAATAAAGGAATATTGCAAACAATGTGGTAGCAGAAAACACCAGAGGCAGCTCAGATGAAAACTCGCACAACACGAGCTTTAAATCTCTGCACCAAATTCACCTTAAACCAGCAATAAAGAGACTACAAGATTGGAGAATACGCTGGACCTCATATTCACTAACAATGATGATCTGATACGAAATGTCATCATATCAAAACAATATACAAAAATCACAACAAATGGTCAGAATGTATGCAAGGCCCAGATGACAAATGTGATCAGTCACTAGGGTTTCTAAAGTAAACCAAGTCTAAACTGGGAAGATAGCCTAAGCATCACGGATCCCTAACCTATGTCTAGAACAAATTAACTCCTGTGGCACTTGGAGGATTGCTCAAGGCAAATTCCCTTAAGTAGAAAAGGAACTAAGGAGAGATGTAAACTAAAAGAGAGAGAGGCGCTCCCTATACAGGCGAAGGCAAAAAATAACAGAGTGGCTACAAGAGGCCAATATATCTGAAATACGTAGGGAGACACTAGTCAGAGAAATAGAAAACATCGAACTAAAACTAAAGGAATCTTACAGGAATCAAGAAACACGGGAAGAACTAAAAGCCATAAATGAAATTGCAAGAAACCCAAAGTATTTCTTTTCTTATGCCAAATCAAAGTCGAGAACAACATCCAGTATTGGGGCCCTACTTAAACGGGATGGGTCCTACACAAATGACAGCAAGGAAATGAGTGAGCTACTAAAGTCCCAGTCCCAGACTGAAAGTCAAAGACCTAAATGATTTTTTTATGAGAGTGCCACAGAACCTGGCAGACGCAAGCCTATCTGACATTACCCTGACGCCAAATGACTTCGAAGAGGCGATAAATGACATGCCCATGCACTCCACTCCAGGTTCAGACTCATGGAACTCTGTGTTCATCAAGAACTGCAAGAAGCCCCTATCACGTGCTTTTAACATCCTATGGAGAGGGAGCATGGACACTGGGGTCGTCCCGCAGTTACTAAAAACAACAGACATAGCCCCACTCCACAAAGGGGGCAGTAAAGCAATAGCGCTAACGTCCCATATCATAAAAATGTTTGAAAGGGTTCTAAGAAGCAAGATCGCCACTCATCTAGATACCCATCAATTACACAACCCAGTGCAGCATGGGTTTAAAGCAGGTCGCTCCTGTCTGTCTCAACTACTGGACCACTACGACAAGGTCCTGGATGCTCTAGAAGACAAGCAGAATGCAGATGTTATATACACAAGAATGGTAGGTTCGTCAGGACACCGGACAGTGTTTCCTGACGCGGGTCTTAGTCAGAAGATGACCCGCCGTTGGAGCTTTTGTTCATCTCACCGAGGCCTTCCGCTGGCTTACTGGTCCACCCCTTTAAAAATTATGGTCTATTAAAACCAATTTTAATATTTTACACAGACTTTGCAAAAGCCTTTGACAAGTGTGACCATGGTGTAATAGCACACAAAATGCATGATAAAGTAATAACAGGAAAAGTTGGTAGATGGATCTATTATTTCTTAAAAAGTAGAACACAAAGAGTAGTAGTCAACAGAGTAAAGTCTGAGGCGCTACGATGAAAAGCTCTGTTCCACAAGGCACAGTACTGCTCCCATCCTTTTCCCCTCCATCCTCAGATCGGACATAAGACAGTATTGGACTAAGGCCACAGTGCTGATAGGAAATTACAAATTCATCGGATTATAAAACAAATTTCAACCACACAATAGAGCGAAAAACTAATGTCAAAGACCTGAGAGTGATCATGTCAGAGGATCTCACCTTCAAGGACCATAACACCATAGCAATCGCATCTGCTAGAAAAATGACAGGATGGATAATGAGAACCCTCAAAACCAGGGATGCCAAGCCCATGTTGACACTTTTCAGGTCACTTTTTATATCTAGGTTGGAATATTGCTGCACACTAACTGCACCTTTCAAGGCAAGTGAAATTGCTGACCTAGAAAATGTGCAGAGAACCTTCACGGCACGCATAACTGCGATAAACCACCTCAATTACTGGGAATGCTTAAAGTTCCTAAACCTGTACTCCCTAGAATGCAGGCGGGAGAGATACATTATTATATACACTTGGAAAATTCAAGAGGGATTATTACCAAACTTGCACACAAAAGTCACTCCCTACGAAAGCAAAAACTCGGCAGACGATGATACATCCCCCCAATGAAAAACAGGGGTGCCACTAGCACGTTGAGAGACAACACAATAAGTGTCAGGATGCTGCCTCGCAGCATACATAAGTGGGATTACCAATAAACCCCTAGCTGTCTTCAAGCAGGTACTGGACAAGCACCTAAAGTCGGTACCTGACCAGCCAGGCTGTGGTTCATACGTTGGACTTCGTGCAGCCAGCAGTAACAGCCTGGTCGATCAGGCCCTGATCTAACATGAGGCCTGGTCACAGACCGGGCCGCAGGGTCGTTGACCCCTGGAACTCTCACCAGGTAATCATTGTCCCATAAAAACTAAACAGATCACTAATAAAAGACTAGGTTGCCCATGGCATACTAACAGCATCTTAAGATCCATCAATATGAAAAACAATATAGAAGGGGCTTAATAACTAAAGAATTTATTAAACCAGTGCTCACCAAATTAATGAAAACAATCAAATCAAATGTTTATTTATCTGTAAAGATTACAATGTGTGGTTTACATATTATAAGACAATTATTACAAAGAAGGCCACTAGCATGCTAGGCATGCCTAGGCATTTCGGGCAGACTAATAATAATTCTTACTCTATGTTGCATGCAAAGAGTATGTCACCTTATTCGTAGCATGTTAACACACCCATTTAGGCTGCCTCACCAACCAGCGTACCATGTTGCTATGGATTTGGTGATCGGGGCCCCCATCATCAGATCAGCACTTAGGTTCAGCCAATCATGATGTGGATCTAGCAGTTGTAAAGGTGACGTGGATTCCACTCACATGTTTACCATTGTCATTTCCACTCTGTGCTGGTTGCTGCATGGTTGTCTCTTGTCTCTTGACACCTGTTTTGCCTTGACTACCGTGGCATGCACTAATTCTTATTCTGCTGTATATAGTGTACATAGTTGTATAAAGCTATGTTATATATATATATATATATATATATATATATATATATATATATATATATATATATATATATATATATATATATATACTTGGTGAAGATTAGATTTTGATTTTGCCATCGAAGTGGCTAGTATATTGTGCACCCTATATCCATCCTGTGGATGGTAGCACAAGATTATTATTATTATAATCAAATAGAAGCGCTAAACCATAGGGGTTATACAGCGCTGCAGGTTATTGTAGGATGCAGGGAGAGTGGGTTGTAAGAGGGAGATGGACGATTAGTAGGGTATGGAGTGCAAGATGACGGTGGATAGTGCAGGGATGGAGGGTAGCAAGGGATCGAGGTAGAAGGGACTGAGGGAGGTGCTAGAGGTATAATCTTCAGAGTTTGTGTAGTAAGTCAGTTTCTGTCAAAAAGTCAATGAGAGAGTCAGGATTAAAGGAGGGTCCATCTGCAAGAAGGGAAGGTAAAGAAAGGGCCACAGAGCGAAGATGTCGTTGGAGGTAAATTCTGCGTGCTCGTTGATAGAGTGGGCAGTCCAACAGGATATGTCGAACAGACACTGGAACCTGATAATGCTCACAGAGAGGGGCAGGGAGCCTCTCCATGAGATACCCGTGAGTAAGACGATTGTGGCTGATGCGAAGACGGGAGAGAGTAGTCTCCCAACCTCGACATTGGTGACAAGAAGAAGGCCAGAAACCTATAACCGGTTTAATAGAATGAAATTTGTTATTCAGCAGGTCAGACCAGCGTTGTTGCCAACGGGTGCGAAGGTGGGTAGCAATGAATGCAAAATAGTCCGTGAAAGGAACACCTCTATATGAAACTGGAAGGTCATGTACTGCTGACCGCGCAGCAGTGTCTGCCTGTTCATTGCCCTGTACGTTAACATGCCCAGGGACCCAACAAAAAACAATATATTTATGCTTGCTAAAGATATGGCGTAACCAAAGGTGGATACGAAGAACTAGGGGGTGAGGTGTATCAATTTTACAGATAGCCTGTAAAGCACTAAGGGAGTCTGAAACGACCACAAATGGTGACTCAGGCATAGATGAAAATACGGATAAGTGCCACAAGAATGGCATACAATTCA